>MCJB01050930.1:0-15531 GCA_002018475.1 Nicotiana obtusifolia | reverse complement strand
CCATTGACTAAAGCGTGGAAGAATTTGGTATTTCTGTCTCCATCTTTGAACCAGGTCATTCTTGCCTTTTGTTTCCAGAATTGTTCTTCTATGGCAAGGTGATTGATCATTTGAGCTTGTACTTTATGAAGTCTTGCTCTGTTTTGTGCCGTTGGAGTAGACTCAAATTGTTTTTCATGTACTAGGACTACTTCTTCCATGTTGACTATGTTTTGAAATATGTCCCCATATGTTTCCTTACTCCATTTTGCGAGTACTTTCTTCATTCTTTTGAGCTTTTGGTTAAATATAAGGAAGGGGTCACCCTGAAAATCGGCATGCCAATTTTCTCGAACAGTGTCTAGAAAAGTATCGTGTTTGGTCCAGAAATTAAGGAATCTGAAAGGTTTTCTGATTGTTTTTGATTCCTTTTTCAGATGGAGCAGCAGTGGGCTATGGTCCGAGCCTATTTTCGTCAAGTGTTTTAGTTCAATAGTAGGGAATTCTTGCTAGAATTTTTGGTTTGTAAGGCATCTGTCCAGCCTTTCGAAGATACAATCTTCATTTGCTCTCCCATTCCACCATGTGAAGATAATTCCTTTGTATTCTAATTCTGTTAGGCAACAGGTGTTAATGCAGTGATTGAAGTCATCCACTTCATTAAAAGGAACTGGAAGTCCACCATATTTTTCTTCTTGATCTCTGATAACGTTAAAGTCTCCACCAACCAACCAGGCTTTGTTAATGTGTTGAGCTAAGTCGTGCAAGGTGTCCCATAGCTCAATTCTTTCTGTAGCTGTGCATTTGGCATATATCAGTGTGAGGACTAGATCCTGATTTGTGGATGTGTGCCTCAGATTTAGTGTTAATTTTTGTGTTGTATCTGTCAGAGTGCTGACTTCATAGGCTTCATCAATGAAAGCCCATATTTTGTTGGATACATTGGCTATTGCTTGTGAAAAACCAATTCTTCTTCTGTAAATTTCCAGTTTTCTCATTTGCTGCTTTGGTTCCATTAGGCCAATGAAGCCAAATTGGTGTTTGTTGTGAAGAGTGATCAGTCTTTCAAAGGCTTGCATGGTGTTGACCGATCTTATGTTCCATATCAAGGCATTCATTGAGATTTTCTTGTGATTGTTGCGGTTCCTATATCTTTAGAGGAGTTGTTGCTGTTCCTGCTTTGTTTTGTCTGAGGATGTATCTTTGATCTCAAATAGTTGGCTTGAGTTGGTGAGATGCCTCCCTGTGTGATCATATGAGATATATTTTGGCTAAGGTCTTCATCATCCATATCTTGTTCTGTGCCAAGATGATCAATTTTCTTTGCATTGCTCCCTGTTGCTGTATGATTCTTGGGAGTGATGATTTCTTGTAGTCGTGCTCTTATTATGTCCTGTCTAGTGATGGGGTCATAGTCGGCAAAGCCTTTCTTTGTAGTGATGATTGTTCTTTGTTGAGTTTTTGGAACTGATTGATCGCTAGTTGTATTCTCGTAGATGGTTAGGGCTTTTATGTTTTGCGGATCATTTTCACATGTTTCCATTTTTCCTTCATCATCACTTTTAAAACCTTCTGGTAACCTTCCATCATCCGAGTCTTCCTCAGTCTGTTCAGCCCATAGTTTTCCCATTATAGGTCTTGTGTGTGTATGCTCAATGTTGTCGTCATCCTTTTGTTTGTCATTAGAGAAGGCAGTGATGCCTAGTCTGTTAAGAGAGGGGTTTTGTTGATGTATACAGCTTGTTTGCTCAGTTATGTTGTAGAAATTTTTGAGAACCCATTGGGATGTGAAGTCTGAGGTAGTATCTGCTGCGATTGTATCAGTTGGAGCCTTTTTTGAACTGATTTGGGTTGTGATTTCCTTTTGTTTATTTGCTTTGAGTGCCTATGTTTTTGGTTTTTCAGCTATTATGTTGCGGTTGGATGTTGGGGTTATAAGAGTTGTTTGGCTAGCTGTTGGAGTTGAACTTTTTGATGATGAGGTGCTGCTGGCGTTTGTAGTAGTTTTCTGGGATGGTGAGGGTAGTGTAGTTTTGTTTTTGCTTTGGATTATAGATTTCTTTGCTAGGGCATTCAGATTTGAGGCTTCAATGCAACCTGTTTTTCTTTGTGAAGCAGTGGGTGATGGGTTTGTTTGTGTAACACCAGACTTAGTAGCTGCAAGGGTAGACCTCTGATCAATGATATCAGTTATATTCCCATTCTTCAGCATTTTCTGAGGTTTACCAGATATGTTACTCATATCTTTGTGCGCTACATTTCTAACAATGCTTTTCTCATTTCCGGACACAGCAGCAATAGAAGTGAGGTTCTGAGCAGTACAAATTGTCACAGTAGCCTCTTCATCAAGGCTTTGAAGTATGCCATTCTTATTATTGTTATTGCTCGTTAGCACAGTAGTTTCTTCTGATTTGTCATTGCCCATTGAGCCAACAACTGGTCTCTCATTTTGTGCATTCGATAAGGTACATTCAGCAGCTTCAGATGGGTCCTGGCTATTGTTTGTAGCAGCCGAATTGTTTGCAGTGTCAGATGTGTCAAGGGCATCAAATCTTGCAGTGTTGTTTGCATTGTGGAGTGATGTTTGCATTTTCTGAGGTTTATCAGATATGTTGCTCATATCTTTGAGTGCTGCATTTCTAATAATGCTTTTCTCATTTCCGGACACAGCAGCATCAGAAGTGAGATTCTGAGCAGTGCAAACAATCGCAGTAGGCTCTTCAGCAAAGCTTTGAAGTTTCTTATTATTGTTGTTGCTCGTTGACACAGGAGCTTCTTCTGCTTTGTCATTGCCCATTGAGCCGATAATTGGTCTATCACTTTGTGCATTCGATAAGGATTTGAGGCTAAATTCAGCAGCTTCAGTTGAGTCATGGCTATTGTTTGTGCAGCAGAGTTATTTCCAGAGTCAAGGGCATCAAATTTGTTTGCCATTTTGAGATTGTCAGTTTTTCTTTGAGCTCCTTCCTTGGATTTAACTTTGCCTTTCGTACGATTGTCTTTTACCTCTTGCCATTGTTGAGCCGTTTTGCCTACAACTTTGCCATTGGATCTATTCGTTATCTGAGCTGATTCCTGGTAGTGTCTGCCTCATGTATCCACTACTTTCCCTTTAATTTGTGCTTGTTCAGCTGCTTTGGCCTGAGCGTGATCAGTTTGCTGATATGATTCCGGCTGAAGTTTCCGGCATTCAAAGATGTCATGTCCTTGCAATGTACATTCTTTACAGTATTTGGGGAGATAGTCGTACTGTATTTTCACCCATTCCGTTCTGATTTCCCCAGTTGTTTCATTTTCTATGTCCAATCTGACTTTTTTAGGTAGGTCGGCCAGCAGGTCCACCAACACTTTAACTCTTGCACAACTGGGCCTCGTCTTGTTGGTTGTGGCCAAATCAAGATGAACCGGTTTGCCTACGGCTGATGCGAGTGAGAAAAGGCACTCTTTAACGATGTAGGTAGGTAATAGTTGCGGAAAAGAAATCCACGCCATCGCCATTTGCGTTTCCTCACCCATCTTGAATTTTGTATCATAAATCTTTTGTCTCATCTGATATTCGATACCATCCTTAGCTTTTAGGTAGTATGTACTTTTGGAGGTGAGCTTGATGAAGTCTTCCCAAAGTGTTAATCTGATGAGGACTAATTTCTCTCTGAAGTATCCAATGTTGCATTCCCCTTTAATACCACACTGTATCGGTATGATTTTTCTGAGCTCTTGAATCTCTAGCCAGCCGTACGAAAACTTCCCTATAACAGCAAATTGTAGACCTTCAATGCGATTCATGCGAGTGACTTCTGCTTCAGTGAATTTCACGATCGCTTGGCCATGGAGATAAGTAGCTCGCTGGAAAGTGATTGGGTCAATTTGTTGGCTAGGGTTTTTTGTGCTCGGGCTGTTTAAAGTAGCTGGCTTCAGAATTTTAGTGAAATCTAGAGATTGAGTTGGGGTTATGTTGGTGTCTTGGGTTGGGTGAGCAGGGGGGGTAGGTGACGAGGGCTGGCCAGCCGGAGAATCGCCGGCCGGCGTCGCCATTAGAGACCGTCGGTGAGCTTTGAAAGAGATGACAATTTTCTCCTCTATAGTACTTTCAGTAGTGACCTTTCGAACTGGGATAAGCTTTGTTTCTGGAGATATAGGTAGTCAGTGCACTGGCTTCACCGGCCGGAGCCGGTACCGGCGAAGGAGGCGTCTGGTTTCTTCTCTTTGCTAGATTTCCAGAGTTTCTCTTTCTATGTCTAAAAATGACCGTTAAAAGGAAGCATGGTATATTGGTGGTGATTAATTTAGACCCAAAGATTTCTTTCTCACTTTTATGGATTCTTACATGCATGTGATGGATTTCCAAGAATCCCTAAGTAAATGGGTGTAAGAACTCACCTTGCATGTTGATTAGCCCGATCCACAGTATGACTCTCGATATCTTCTCTGGCGAACAATACCTTGTCGTTAGGAATGTACGTAGTTAGTGGCTCGTTCTAAATATCCACTGGATTCTCTGTGAGGTGGTCTGCTAAAACTTGTCTCTTGATGGCCTTTTGGGTCATTTACACAATATCAAATTCGCTGAGGAGAATTTGCATTGAGCCAGCTTTCTGGCAGGCATCAGCTTTTGAAAGATATACTTAAGCGGGTTGAGCCAAGATATCAGATGCGTACTGTACGCTGACATGTAGTGCCTTAGTTTCTGGGCGATCCAAGTAAGAGCATATTAAGTGCATTCTATCAAGGTGTATTTGGCCTCGCATGGTGTGAACTTGTTACATAAGTAGTAGATGGCCTGCTCCTTTCTCCTGGTTTCGTCATGCTGTCCCAGCTCATATAATGCCTTATCAAAAACTGATAGATATAGTAATAATGGTTTCCGGGGCTCGAGGGGAACCAGCACCGATGGATTTGACAAGCACTCTTCATTTTGATTAAAGGTTTTCTGACACACTTCTGTCAATTTTGTTGCAGCGTCCTTTTTCAACAACTTGAAAATAGGTTTACAAATTACTGTGAGCTGGGCTATAAAACGACTAATATAATTAAATCTACCTAGGAAACTCATCACATCTTTCTTACTCTTGGGCGGCAGTAACTCCTCGATGGCCTTGATCTTTGACGGGTCCAATTCTATCTCTTTTATGCTTATGATGAAGCATAACAATTTTCCAGTAGGGACTCCGAGCGTGCATTTTGCCGGGTTCAATTTTAAGTTGTAACTCCGCAGGCGCTCGAAAAATTTCTTCAAATCGTCCAAATGTTCTGAACTTTTTCAAGACTTGATGATGATTTCATCCACATATACCTCTATCTCCTTGTGAATGATGTCATGAAAGAGGGTCGCCATGGCCCTCATGTAAGTGGCATCAGTGTTCTGGATGCCGAACGACATAACTCTATAGTAGTTAACTCGCCAAGGTGTTGTAAAGGCTGTCTTTCTACATCTTCCCCGTGCATCAAGATGTGGTTGTATGCAGTGAAACAATCCATGGACGACTACAGTTAATGATTCGCGCAATTATTGATGAGGATGTGGATATTTGGTAAAGGGAAGTCGTCCTTCGGACTAGCGTTGTTGAGATCTCGGCAATCCACGCATTTCCTGATCTTCCCGTGTTTCTTGGGTACTAGGATGATATTTGCTAACCATGTGGGATAATTGGTGACCCTCACTATATTCGCCTATGTTTGCTTGGTTACATCTTCCTTCATCCTCAAACTCAAGTCGGGCTTGAATTTCCTAGGCCTTTGCTTGACTGGCAGTCTAGCGGGATATGTAGGCAGTGATGCGATTTGATGTGGTACTTAATCCAAGCATGTCATCATATGACCATACGAACACATAGATGAATTGTGGGAGGAGCTCAATCAATTCTTTGTTCCGCTTCGCCTCTAGGTGGATGCTTATTCGGGTTTCTTTCACGTCCTCCTGGCTTCCGAGATTGACCATTTCGATTTGTTCAAGGTTGGGCTTTTTCTGATTCTCCAGCTGTTCGATCTCTTAGGGGAGTTTCTCAGTCATTATATTCTCATATGTTTCCTCGTAATTTGGGTTGTTTCGCTCAACGGGATAACTTTTGGTTACTGAAAAGAAAAACGAAGTATAAATGAAGCGGTAAATAAAGTGTCAATATTTTAAGAAAACAATTATTCTTATTTAATCAAAAGAGGAACGTCTAAGCGTTCAACTAAGGCAGATAATGAGAAGGTATAGACACGGCGTGGGCCTCAATTGCCTGTGCGCTTTTCAAAAGAAAACATTTGCAATTCCACATTAAAAAGACTCCGGGCAAACCAAAGATGGGCGAGAGGTCCAATTCGGTAGTTCTTCTCCTAGTTTGGAATTCCGAATGGTCGGTGTCATGATATTAGTTCCTTCAAAACATTCTTCAATCATAGCCGCAAACAGCCTTCGCATCACATCGACGATATCATCCTCCAGCGCTGCACTCATGCCCGTACTCGAAATATTCTGTCACAATCCAAATTGGAGGGCCATGACTGGCTCCCGGGCCATACTTGCCGAACAGCAACGCACATTTTATCTAACTTTTCCTATTATATATAAGGGCTAATGAGATCAGTATAAATGGTAGACATGAATCCTATACAACCAAGAATGATAGATAATGGCATGAACATATATATATCATGGGCCGACAAGGCTGTCACGAGGCTACGTATAAGGTACGAGCGGACAAGCTGCCATGAGAGACTATATATTGCTGGAACAGGGCCCCAACATACCCATAATGTCTATTACAAAAGTGCATACCAAGACCAAGGCAAGTCTACAGAAGAGATCTCGCCAATAACCACTAAACTGGCAGCCTACTATGGTGGGGAAGCTTCGCCTACTTGTCTATCAGGACCTACAGCACGACATGCAGCGTCCAAAAAGAAAAAGGACGTCAGTACGAATAAAGTACTGAGTATGTAAGGCAGGAAAGCATAAGTAAGAATAATAATGTAAATATGGATAGAGAATGTACAACATGTAACATCTAGGTGCCTCTGAGGGATACTGACATGAATGCATGATACATATATATATATACATAAAGTTTTAATACATACGCCTTTGTGGGCATCATTATCATCATATCGTACCCGGCCCTATGAGGCTCGGTAAAAACGTACCCGGCCATCATAAGGCTCGGTAGAATCGTACCCAGCCACGTGGAGCTCGGTAAAACCCAACTGATCAATGGTTGCACAATAGCTGTCACACCCGGCCGATTATAGTGCGGCTCGGTAGAGTAAAGTAGAATCATATATATGATGTGTGCTGGACTCATTGGAATCACATTTTGAACTTTTCAGAGTGATGTAAGGTCGGTATCCTCCGTCCACGTTATTAGGACTAAATACTAATCAAGATTCTTATAAGAATCACGAAGTACCAATAACTTTGATAGCATAAGAATAAGAGAAGTAAAATCAACATCAATCTTTCCATAATAAGGGAAACAATGTAAGTACTGCTAGCCTCTAAGAGTGGAGTATCTTTGGAAGCTCGTTCATTATATTACGCACAATAGAAGTCGTGTAAAAGAAGGAAAGGGATAGCCTCACATACCTTGTATATGAGGCTATGAAAATACATAAGGCTCGGTAGAATCATACCATGACTCCTTAGTGTACAATAAGAGAAATGACACTATCGTTATAGTTTAAACGTCGTAAGTATTATGTATCAACCGTAACCTATTTTACGATGAAACGTACAGCACCTCCCCTATTTATATGACTTCCAACAAGTTAACACAATCACAAAACATCCCAAAATAACATCAATAATAATCATATTGAGCCTCTCAAAACAGTCCACCAACCAACAATATTACTAGCAAGCAATTCGACATAAATCTCACAAGTTCTAGCTTCAACGACTTAGCCGTAACTTGGATAATCTTAAATGCATGTAGGGTAAGAGGTTCCTTACCTTTAAGAAATTACAACTCCAATTTGACCTTAATTGACCACGAAATATCCATTTCAATGTTGCCACAAGAACAAGGAAGCGAAGCTAGCAATCAATTAGGGTTTTTCGGCACTAGAATCATTTTAGATGACTTGAAATCACCTAGGGTTGATATTAATACTTGAGGGAGTATTTTACAGAAAAAAAACAACTTAAAACAACCTCCCACACGAGCTGGAGCAACACAAAATCAGCAACAACAAGAAGACAAGAAACTTACTAGCGCCACGGGATTCCCGACACTTGATTTGTGCTGTTTGCCCTTTGTTTTAGTCTTGGATCATGAGAGAACCTTGAGAGGGGGTTCTTAGGGTTCTAAGGTCACATATACTTAAAACTAATGACTTAAAATGGGGTTGAGGCATGTTATATACATCTATATGTCTTAACCGCCTATGTGGGCCCCATAGAGAGTTGCTTGGCGCAGTCTCGCAAAAATGCGAATATCTCTCAACTCGGAGATGGTATTGACAAATGGTTTAATGTGTTAGAAACTAGACTCATAGAAATGGAATTTGGTGGGCAGATCAACGCATAATTCCTCATAAAATGGGAAAAAACTTAGATACATTTGACCTGAAGTATAAGTAAAATTATGAACCTAAGTTGCGACAACGTTTGTCGACTTTTGTTTCATAACTCGTTTGATTTCAAGACTTATGAAATGGATATTGTAGGATTCAAATACCTTAAAACATGACCTCCTGGTAATATTAATCTCCTCTAGATTTACCCGAAAATACGAGTTACTACATCCTTGATTCGTTTAACTTCTAGTACTTGTTAACCACTCTTACACACCCTTGTATTATTTAAGATCAATAGGACTAAATTCTTATCATCTCAAAGATAATCTCTTCTCAGACCAACGTAGACTAACTTACCGTATAATCTAACGTATGCAATTATGGGTTGTAACACCCTCCCCCCCTTATGAACATTCGTCCTCGAATTTAAGGGTTTACGGGGAGTCCAACTCATCGTGGATTTCTGACGGAGATTTCCGGCTGAGTTTCCTCTATAAAATGGACACTAGCAAAACTTGCAAGAAGTTAAACCCAACCTATGGCCTTACAAGGCTATACAAAGCATTATAGATATGTACATTATTTGCATATCACCATTTTGTATTAAGAAAGAGTATTCTGAAGTTATTGCTTACCTCATAGAGACGTTTCATATTCAAATGTGTCCTGTGTTCCCCCGGCATCCTCGTTATCTTCATTTTGGAACAGGTAAGGGTATTTAGAATTCATCTCATCTTCTGCTTCCCATGTCATTTCTTTCGTATTATTGTTCCTCCACAATACTTTAACGGAACCTACATCCTTCATTCTGAGCTTGCGGACTAGTTGATCTAATATAGCCACCAGCATTTCTTCATATAATTGATCCTTTGTAACTTGTACATCTTTGATTGGGACGACCAAAGAAGGGTCTCCAATACATTTTCTCAACATAGATACATGGAATACCGGGTGGACAAATTCCAATTCGGATGGCAATTCTAACTCATAAGCAACCTGTCCAATTCGTCGAAGAATTTTCTACGGCCCGATATACTGCGGTCTTAGTTTACTCTTTTTCCCAAAATGCATAACACCCTTCATCAACGTGATCCTCAGGAAAACCCAATCACCAACCTCAAATTCCAGGTTACGACGTCGAACATCGGAATAAGACTTTTGCCTGCTTTGTGCCGTCTTTAGTCGCTCTTGTATCACTTTCACCTTCTCAATGGCTTGTGAATCAAATCTGGCCCATATAATTCTGTCTCACCAACTTCAAACTATCCTACTGGTGATTCACATCTCCTCCCATAAAGTGCCTCGTACGGGGCCATTTAATACTGGAATAGTAGCTCTTATTGTAGGCGAATCCTATGAGTGCCAGATGCTCATCCCAGTTCCCCTTGAAATCTAGAACACATGCTCGTACCATATCTTCGAGTGTCAGAATAGTACGTTCAGCCTGTCCGTCATTCTGCGGATTGAATGCCGTGCTGAGATTCATTTGTGTGCCTAAACCCTTATGAAAATACCTCCAAAAGTTAGCGTAAATCGAGCTCCTCGGTCTGATATAATAGATAATGGCACACCATGAAGCCTAACAATCTCCTTGATATACAACTTCACATAATCTTCAGCTGTGTAAGTTGTCTTAACTGGCAGAAAATGGGCACATTTTGTAAGTGGGGTAATTATTTTCATGCTTCTTCAATTGTCGTGATGCATAGGCAATCACCTTCCCACGTTGCATCAATACGCACCCCAAACCTATATTTGAGGCATCACAAAATACCACATAACCTTCGGTTCCTTCTGGGAGAGTGAGCGCTGGTTCGGATGTCAATCAATTCTTTAGCTTCTGAAAACTATGTTCACAAGGGTCAGACCATTGGAACTTGGTAGCTTTCTGTGTTAACTTAGTCAATGGTGCTGACATAGAGGAAAACCCTTCTACAAACCGCCTATAATATCCTGCTAGCCCTAGGAAGCTGCCGACTTCTAATGGTGTTGTAGGTCTTCGCCAACTCTTCACTGCATCGATCTTCTGAGTGTCGACACTAATACCCTCGTCAGATATCACATGGCCAAGGAATGCTACTGAGTTTAGCCAGTATTCAAATTTGGAGAGCTTAGCATATCAATTACGATCCTGAAGGGTCTGTAATACTATCCGCATGTTCCGCCTCCGAACGAGAATACAACAGAATGTCATCAATGAACACGATCACGAACACCTCAAGATAGGGCTTGAATACACTATTCATGAGATCCATAAAAGCTACTGGGCCGTTTGTTAGTCTGAACGATCTCACCAAGAACTCAAAGTGCCCATATCTTTTCCGGAATGCCGTCTTTGGAATATCTTTCTCCTTGACCTTCACCTGATGATACCCTGAACGTCAGTCAATGTTGGAAAAATACTTGGCACCCTGGAGTTGGTCAAACAGGTCGTCAATCCTTGGAAGTGGATATTTGTTCTTTATAGTAAACATATTCAATTGTCGATAATCGATGCACATCCTTAACGACCCGTCTTTATTTCGCACGAACAAGACTGGCACACCCCAACGTGAAGTGCTAGGCTTAATGAAACCCTTATCCAGCAAGTCCTTCAACTGCACCTTTAACTCTCGCAACTCTGTCGGGGCCATCTTGTATGGAGGGATAGAGATCGGTTGAGTGTCAGGAAATACATCAATGCTAAACTCAATCTCCCTTTCAAGAGGAAGACCTGGGAGTTCATCTGGGAAAACATCTAGAAATACATTGACCATGGAGATTGATTGTAGAGTAGGCGGCTTCGCCTCCGCATCCGTAACGCGAACGAGATGATAAATGTGACCCTTTGATATCATCTTCCTTGCCTTAAGATAGGAAAGAAACATACCTTTCCACGTAGCATGGGGCCAACCAATCCATTTCCATTATCACATCGAAATCAACCATTTCTAACTCTAACACGTAGCTCGGGTTGACAGATCGAGTTATTCCTGAAGTTCGGATCCTCAATGGTTTCAACATTGCTTGCAAGAAAACCAATGGAGAAATAACTTTACTAGTGAAAACTGATGGTACCGTTCGAGAAACAAAATTCTGCGTAATCGAAGGAGATACGAGATACAACGCCTTGCTCGGAAGACCACGGATTCATGATATCTGAGTGGTACCCTTGACAATGAACCAAATGTTGAAATTATCATCGGCTGATGGGATCATAACTGTTTATGGAGAACAACATGCAGCGAAAGAAATGTTCGCAGTAGAAGAAGCAGTGCCAAAACCAATAGCTACTTCCCAGAGAACCAAATAGGAATCACAGGCATCGCCTTCAATTAACGAAGGTAAACAGGAGCTTCTCGAAGATAATGACTACGGGATTCCCCGGTCATGTGTCGGCGCCGACGAATCTGATGTAACTAAGTCGACGATCGAGGAACTCGAATAAATTTCACTCCGAGAAGATGCACCGAATTGGAAGGTATACCTGGGCTCGGGCTTAAAGTCCCTAGCTCAGGAATAAACTTATTCATTTTCTTTCAGCTAACGAAGACTCTTTCGCTTAGTCCCATCTTGGCATAACAGGGATACCTCTGGAGATCACGACTCTTAAACTGAGCATCGATCCTGAATTTCGGCCAGTCAAGCAAAAGAGGAGGCCTCAATCCGAAGTCAAGCAAGTATTCATCAAAGATGAGGTAACCAAGCTTTTAAATATAGGATCCATTTGGGAAGTTAAATACCCGGAATGGTTAGCAAATGTAGTTGTAGTTCCTAAGAAGGGAAATAAGTTAAGAATGTGCATTGATTATAAAGATTTAACAAGGCATGCCCTAAAGATTCTTTTCCCCTACCTAACATCGATCGCATGATCGATTCCACCGCTAGCCACGAGACCCTTAGCCTTCTCGACGCCTACTCCGGCTATAACAAGATACGAATGGACAAGGATGATCAAGAAAAGACATCCTTCATCACTAAGTATGGTACATACTGCTATAACGTGATGCCATTCGGGTTAAAGAATGCGGTGCCTACTTATCAACGCCTAGTAAACAAAATGTTGGAAAAACAATTAGGAAAAACAATGGAAGTTTACATCGATGATATGTCAGTTAAGTCCCTGCGAGCAGAGGACCATTTGAGCCATTTGCAGGAAACGTTCGATGTGCTGAAATGGTACAACATGAAGTTAATCCCGGAGAACTGCGCATTTGGAGTGGGCTCAGGAAAGTTCCTCGATTTCATGGTCTCAAATCGGGGAATAGAAATTAACCCCGAAAAGATCAAAGCCATCGAAGACATCACAATTGTAGACAGTGTAAAGGCTGTACAAAAGTTGACAGGTTGGATAGCTGCTTTAGGACGATTCATTTCGAGGTCTTCCGATAGAAGTCACCGGTTTTTCAACTTGCTGAAAAAGAAGAACAATTTCTCGTGGAGTCCTGAATGTTAGCGCGCTTTAGAAGAACTTAAGAGGTATCTCTCTACCCACCTTTGCTGCATACAAAAAAAACAGGTGAACAATTATACCTCTACCTTGCCGTTTCGGAAGTAGCATTGAGTGGGGTCCTGGTCCGAGAATAACAAGGTACACAGTTTCCTATTTATTACGTCAGTAGAACCTTAGGAGAAGCTGAAACTAGATACCTGCATTTAGAAAAATTAGCACTCGCTTTATTGAGTGCCTCTAGAAAGCTAAAACCCTACTTCCAGCGCCATCCTATATGTGTAGTAATGACTTATCCCCTGAGAAATATAATGCATAAGCCCGAGCTATCCGGTCGATTGGCCAAGTGGGCCATCGAAATGAGCGGATACGATATCGAATATTGGCCCCGAACCTCGATCAAATCTCAAGTATTGGCAGATTTTGTCGCCGATTTTGTGCCGTCGCTAATAACCGAGGTCGAAAAGGAATTAATGGCCAAATCAGGTACTCTTTCGGGAGTGTGGACCCTATTCACAAACTGTGCTTCGAACTCGAAGGGATTGGGGCTTGGTATCGTACTAATGCCCCCAACTGGAAACACTATTCGACAGTCTATTAAGACTGTAAAATTGACTAACAACGAAGCAGAGTATGAAGCTATGGTTGCAGGTTTAGAGCTGTCTGGGAGCAGAGATAATCAAAGACAAATGCGATTCCCTCCTCGTGGTGAATCAAGTAAACAGGGATTTCGAAGTCAGAGAAGGGCGAATGCAGAGGTATTTGGACAAGCTTCAAGTCATGTTGCACAGGTTTAATGAATGGACTTTACAGCACATACCTCGAGATCAAAACTGCGAGGCCGACGCCCTCGCCAACCTAGGATCATCGGTCGAAGATGAGGAGATTGAGTCCGAAAAGGTCGTACAACTCTTGAGGTCGGTGGTGGAGGAAGGCCATGCCGAAATTAATTCGACAAGCTTGACCTGGGATTGGAGGAACAAGTATATAGAATATCTCAGGTCAGGTAAACCCCTCCAGATCCCAAAAAATCGAGAGCATTACACACAAAGGCAGCCCAGTTCTCTGTATCGATGATGGGACGCTATTCAAAAGGACATTCGGAGGCTCCCTCGCAATATGCCTTGGACCAGGCGATACCGAGTATATTTTAAGAGAAATACACGAAGGCTCATGTGGAAATCACTCCGGTTTCGAATCCTTGGATCGAAAAATAATTCGGGTCGGCTACTATTGGATCGATATGGAGAAAGATGCAAAGGAGTTCGTTCGCAAGTGCAACGAGTGCCAAAGGCACGCACCGATGATCCACCAGCCCGGAGAGACACTGCATTCGGTCCTATCGTCATGGCCATTCATGAAATTGGGAATGGACATCGTTAGCCCTCTCCCTTATTTGCCAGGTAAAGCTCAATTTATTCTTTTTATGACTAACTACTTTTCCAAATGGGTTGAAGCGCAGGCTTACGAAAAAGTTAGAGAAAAGGAAGTGATCGACTTCATTTGGGACCACATCATATGTCGATTTGGGATGCCATCGAAGATCGTGTGTGATAATGGCAAGCAGTTCATCAGCGGTAAAGTGACAAAGTTCTTCGAAGATAACAAGATCAAGAGGATCTTATCGTTGCCTTATCACCGAGCAGCAACGGACAAGCTGAGTCGACCAACAAAACCATAATTCGAAACTTGAAGAAAAGGTTAATCGACGCAAAGGGAAAATGGAAAGAAATACTGCCCGAGGTACTATGGGCATACCGCACAACCGAAAAAACCAGCACTGGGGCCACTCCTTTCTCTCTAGTATACGGTGCTGAGGTGTTAATACCAGTCGAGGTAGGCGAACCGAGTATCAGGTTCCGATGCACAACCGAAGAATCAAATCAAGAAGCTTTGAACATCAATCTAGAACTATTGGACGAAAGAAGGGAAGCAGCCCTTGTTCGAATGGTGGCACAAAAACAAAAGATCGAAGGGTATTACAACCGGAGAGCCCATCTTCGACACTTCAACATCGGAGACCTGGTGCTCAGAAGAATCACACCCAATACTCGAGATCCGAATGAAAGAAAGTTAGGACCGAATTGGGAAGGGCCCTACACCATCTTGAAGGTCACCGGAAGGGGATCTTACAAGCTCGGAACCATGGAGGGCAAACAGCTGCAAAACAATTGGAACAAAAGCCACCTAAAGCGATATTATTGTTAAGGTATGAAATTTCATTTTTTCCGTTTGTCTGTTTACTAATGTCTGTAGATATTGAACGAGCTAATCTCGAACCAGGAAGCATAGGACATTAGGGCTGAAAGCACGCATTGCACTCTTTTTCCCTTCGACCGGACATTAATGAGGCAACCAGTAATCGTGCTAACTTAGATCGGTCGCTCAGCGAAGGAAATAATATTTGGTGCATAACTTCGATCGACCATGAATATTAGAAGATTGCTCATCTACTTCGGTTCATTGTTTGGCCACTTCAATTCGGGGGAACTTCTCATAGATCGTTAGGAATCAATGTAAGGTTCAAACGATCGAAAGTATCGTGCCCGAGTAGATTGATCTACCCTCTAAGAAAATTGTACAAGCACCTGAATACTAATAAAAGCTTTTCGGCACTGATATCT
>MCJB01050929.1:0-36587 GCA_002018475.1 Nicotiana obtusifolia | reverse complement strand
AATAGCCGTTGGGCCCGCCTCAGGCCCGCCTGGCGGTCCCGGGCCTGGCGATCCAGGGCCTGGCGGTCCCGGGCCTGGCGGGCTTTTTTGTGCAGACCGGCCCGCGACGGGCTTTTACCCGTTTGAGGCCCAAGACCGGTAGGGCCCGGACCACAGGCCCGCGGTCCCGGGCCGGTCCTGGGCCAGGCCCACCGTGGGCCACAGCCTTATAACCACTTCATTATTTTGACATAAAAGAGTGAAATTTTGAACTGAGAGCTTTCAATTTTCTTTCTTTTTTTTCTTTTTACTTATAAACAGTTTTCTTTTAATTCTTGGGGAAAGGCCGGTAACTTCAGACAAAATGAGAAGCAAAAGAACACAAAATGTTAAAATATTAATCTTGTTCACATTTTATTTAATGCAGCTCATGAACTAATAAATTAAATGTATTAGGAGATACATCAATTGGTGGAAAATTCTAGATTAGTCTTGTGAGTTCATTCATGTACTTTGGGAGAAGAAGTCTAGTCCATGCATGTTGTTTACCCTTGGCTACGGATAACAATTGAATTTGTACGTGATTTTAAGGATACGTGCCTTGATTTGATACAATTAAAGAACGAACGGAAATAGAGACTAAATTCAGAGAACAAGGAAAGAAGCAAACCACGAATATTGAGTGGCTTTATAGTGATAAACCTCTCTAAAATAAGATATGAAGCAAATAAATTGAAAAAGTAGATAGAATAGACTATAGCTTTATGTATATTGATCGTAGATGTTTCATATCCATTTACAATAGTGCTGCCTGTTTATATAGGGAGGGAAAAGAATCCTATACAAGGTAAAAAAACCTATCTACAAGGTAAGATATCCCTAGAATTAATGGCTTCAACGTCTTCACTGATTTCAGCCGCGATTCCCGCCGAGGTATTTAAATATCACGGGATTTCTGGTCCTTCAGTCACGCCAATCTGATAATTTTACCATAAGGTGTTTTACCCTGATCGGCCTCGATGATCTCGTCTCGAGCGCCTTGGCTTCGAGCTTCGTTCCGGTGGAATTCGGTCTTGGACTTCTCCTTTCGATGTCCCGATCTCGACGTATCAAATAGCGAATCCAACCGACGCTGATCGTCGAATCCCAAAACTGACATCCCCTATGCAAGCAACCGAATTCGACCCTATACAGATAGTCCCCTCGTTGTTTGGAGAATAATGATAAAAAATGATATGAGCTGCCGCTTTCGAGATTAGGTCGAATGGAGACATACTTATGGCGCGCGACACGGAATTCTGAGTGTCATGTCAAAAGACGCAAAACGTCATATCGATAAATGAAGGCAGTATGATGACATACGTGATAAGTATCAAAAATGTCTTTTCATATACCAACTGAAGACAAAACCTGTCACGCCTGCAAGTGCTAATTAATGCTTCCTCTTTTTGGGACTCGAACCACCACCTTTAAGAGGGTATAAATAGCCCTCTTGTTACTCAGTTTCAGAGTTTGCGTTGTTTGAGCACCATATTCTTCAAATTTTCTAAGTTTGATCTCAAGTGATTTTCCCCTTTATTTTTGCCTTACGCCTGCGTCTACTTGCTTTTCTAACTCTTTATTTCCAATGGCAAATACATCCAAGTCTGTTCCTCAGAAACAAAACCCTTCTTCCTCTCAACCCGCTGAAGAAACTAAGCTTGTCGTTGTTGAGGAGACTTCAATCGAGCTCCTACTAAAAGCATTCGTACCGGTTGGATGCTCAACCAGTTCCGACTTTAAGGTAGAGAAGGCTTCTTCTGTACCGGGCCGGGGTGAGCCGGTCACTAGATATATTTGTTCGATTACGAGCAAAAATATCGAGAGGGTGAAGAAGGATTGCAACTGGGTTGGTAAGGACGTGGTGGTTCCTTCACCAAAAGAGGCAATCACCACCCACATGCAGGGCTACTTGAGTGTTTACACTTACCCCTTCACGTTGGGCCCTTTGGACCCCATCATCGTCGAATTTTGCAAAAGGTGTGATGTAACGTTGGGTCAGATTCGTCCCTCTGTTTGGAGAATAGTCATTCTCTTCCGTTTTTTTGTGAGTAAGATCGAAGCGCATCCCTTCATCCTCGATCATCTCCTTCGACTATACAGTCCCCGAATCTTCCGAGGGGGACTAATAAAACTTGCTCGCCGGGCTAGCAAAGCCCCCTTTTCGAGCATCGACGAGGATAAGGACCGAGGCTGGATGAGCCGATTTATTCGAATAAAGACATCGGACCTAATCCCTGCCGAAAACATGTCGTTCCCTGAAAAGTGGAACATGAGCTGTAAGTGTTACCTTCCTGTTTTAACTCATTTGGTGTCTTCCCTTTGTTATCTTACTAACATATCTCGCATGGTGTAGCTGTTTCTCGAATGTCGGCCGCGAATCAGCATTTGAAAGAATGGGTCGAGAAGGTGGTATCTCAAAGGACCTATTCGGAGCGTGCCTGGCGCGAGATATCGAAGGGCCGATGGGAGGCCAAAAATCATGGTGAGAAACTTGGTGAGATCGGTAATATTTTTATTCCACATCTTATGTTATCGATGATGTTGCTGCTCTATAACTTACTTCATTCCTTCCTTTGCAGGTATATCGAAGGACGTTGAATTGAGACCAGCGTCCCCTGGTAGAGAGGTTCCCTGCCCTCCCCCTGACTCGGAGCAGGAAGGGGAGAAAAAGAGGAAGGAAGTCCCTGGTTCTTCTGGGCCCGAGAAGAAAAAACCGAAGAAAAGCATAGCTCGTAGGATCAGAATTTCGGATGTAGCTTATCGATTGGACGATGAGTCCGAGGAAGACGAAGGTCCAGAGATTTTGGGCAGCGAGCCATCTCGGGCAGTCCCCGAGCCGAGGATCGATGAAACTCATATTCATCGAGTAGAGGACCTCGATGCAGGGGTGAGAACCGGGGCTTCCGCCGATGCAGGGGAGGCGACGCAGGGAATCTCGGACCCCCCAAAAGCAATGGATTCCCCTTCTTTCTCGGAGTTAACTCTTAATGAAGCCCGAGCTGCAAAAGCACATTCGCCGAGCAAAGGCCATGTGCCGGAAGGGCCTTTTGAAGATTTCTTCGACGGTGTGCCATTGGCGGATACCTTTGGGCTCGAAGTGCCGAGGAAGAGTCCCTCCACCGAGACGAGCAAGGCGTCTTTCGGTCCCAATCTGGTCGATAGATTTCCTGCTCCGAGTTCCAACCCCGATCGAAAAAGAATAATAAAGTTTGCCATTCCCGAAGATGCTAGGGCCCTTTCTACACCTGTGGGGGTGGCTAGTAATCTTCGTTGTTTGGTGACCGAGGAAGATCAGGCCGCAATGGACGAGGTGACGAGGCCTGATTGTTCAATGAAGCTCAACAAGCATCAAATAAGGTAAAACTTCCTATAAGCCTTGTCCGGTGTTTGCCATTTTATTTTTCAATTTTGACTAACTGTCTTATTTTTTTTTATACTCATAGGCCTCGGTGCTTCATCATGAGGCTTTATTCGACTAAGGGAAGAAAAGGCACGTCGAGAGCGGCTCGAAGGGGAGATGTCGACCCTTTAGGCCGAACTAGACTTTGTGCGCAAGGAAAATACTGGTATACTCGACCAGATGGGGCAGCAACTTGACCGAATAAACCAATTCTGATCCACATTGAGTGAGGCCAAAGCAGAGACTAACGAATGGAGAGCGAAGATCGATCTGCTGACCTCGGAAAAAGAAACCCTCCAAGCTCAAATGGTTTCTTTGGAAGAACAAGTTTCAGAGGCACAAGAGAAAATCGGGACTCTGGCTAAGAGTACCAATACGCTTCAATCCCAGGTCGAGACGCTCACTTCGGATCGCGATATTTTGGTCAACGAGCTGCAATCGGCAAAATCAGAGGTTGCTACATCCAAGGCCGAAGCCGATGAGTTGATAGCCCAATATAGGGCCGACGCCAAGGCTGCTCAGGAACAGTCGAAGATTATGGTCAAATACACCAAATGCCAAACCCGCCTTTCTGTTCTCGAAGAGTTACAAGCTCGAGGCTTCGATCTATCTACTGAGGTCGACGATGCAAAAAAGATCAAAGCCGAAGCCAGAAAGCGGGCCTTCCCAGAAGAAGAGGAAGAAGACTCTGAGAATTCTGAATAACGACATCTGTTGTATAATATGCCCTTTTAGAATCCCCATTTCTATAACATACTTTTGCTCATATATATGAAAGATCTTTTACTCTCCTCTCTCGTTTGGTCTATTTTGATTCTTTATTCTTAAAACCGATAATTCAACTTGTAGAATTTTCTGCCCTTCAAGCTTAGTTAAGACTTAGCCTATTTCAAGATATGCCTTGGCAGATTTTCCCTTTCCATGGCCGATTTGGTAAGGCCTAAGCCTTGAAAGGGATCCGAGGTTCGCCTTAATAGGTCTTATTTCCCTTCGAGTTTCATTAGCTCCATGCGGCCTTGGCCTATTAAGAAATCGGGGTTCTGCCTTAGCAGGTCTTGTTCCCTTTTGAGTTTTATTGACTCAATTCGGCCTCAGCCTTTTAAGGAATCGGGATTCTGCCTTAGCAGGTCTTAGTCCCCTTCGAACTTTGTTAACTCGGTATGGCCTTAGCCTTTGAGAAATCGGGGTTTGCCTTAATAGGTCTTAGTCCCCCTCGAGTTTAACTTGACTCGGCCTTAGCCTTTTATAAATTTGGGTTTGCCTTAGTAGGTCTTATCCCCCCTTTGATTTTCGAGTCAAGCTTTAAGCAGTGTTAGTTCTCGATCGTGCAAAAAATCGAAACGACCCTTGGGCTTGGAAGCAAGATATCGGTGCCAAAGAACTTTTATTAGCGTTCAAGTGCTTGTACAATTTGCTTTAGGGGGTAGATCAATCTACTTGGGCATGGTACTTTTGACCGTTTGACCCTTACATTGATTCCTAATGATCTATGAGAAGTTCCCCCAAATTGAAGTAGCTAAGCAATGAATTGAAGTAGACAAGCAGTTTTCTGATATTCAAGGTCGATTTAAGTTGTGCACCGAATATTATTGCCTTCGATATGCGACCGATCTAAGTTAGCACGACTCCCGGTTGCCTCATTAAAAACCTTGCGTAAAACCCAATTTGGGACAAAACCGGTCGAAGGGAAAAAGAGTGCAACGCGTGCTTTCAGTCCTAATATCCTGTGCTTCCTGACTCGAGGTTACTTCGTTCAATACCTGCAGATGTTAGTAACATAAAACAAACAAATGAAGAATGAAATTTCATACCTCAACAATAGTATCATTTTAAATGGCTTATGTTCCAATTGCTCGGCAGCTGTTTGCCATCCATGGTTCCAAGCTTGTAAGATCCCTTCCCTGTGACCTTTAAGATGGTGTAGGGCCCTTCCCAGTTCGGTCCTAACTTCCCTTCTTTCGGGTCTCGAGTATTGGGTGTGATTCTTCTGAGCACCAGGTCTCCGATGTTGAAGTGTTGAAGACGGGCTCTGCAGTTGTAGTACCTTTCGATCTTTTGTTTTTGGGCCGCCATTCGAACAAGGGCTGCTTCCCTTCTTTCATCCAATAATTCTAAACTGGTGTTCATAGCTTCGTGATTCGATTCTTCGGAACCTGATACTCGGTTCGCCTACTTCGACTGGAATTAATGCTTCAGCACCGTATACTAGAGAGAAAGGAGTGGCCCCGGTGCTGGTTTTCTCGGTCGTGCGATATGCCCATAAAACTTCGGGCAATATTTCTCTCCATTTTCCTGTTGCGTCGGTTAACCTTTTCTTCAGGTTTTGAATTATGGTTTTGTTGGTCGATTCAGCTTGTCCGTTGCCGCTGGGATGATAGGGCGTCGATAAGATCCTCTTGATCTTGTTGTCTTCGAAGAATTTTATCACTTTGCTGCCGATGAATTGCTTGCTATTATCGCACACGATCTCTGAGCATCCCAAATCGACATACGATGTGATCCCAGATGAAGTCGATCACTTCCTTTTCCCTAAATTTTTCGTATGCCTGCGCTTCAACCCATTTGGAGAAGTAGTCAGTCATAAAAAGAATAAATTGGGCCTTACCTGACGAATAAGGGAGAGGGCCGACGATGTCCATCCCCCATTTCATGAATGGCCATGGTGATAGGACCGAATGCAGCGTCTCCCCGGGCTAGTGTATCATCGGTGCGTTCCTTTGGCACTCGTTGCACTTGCGAACGAACTCCTTTGTATCTTTCTCCATATCGATCCAATTGTAGCCAGCTCGGATTATTTTACGAACCAAGGATTCGAAACCGGAGGGATTCCCGCATATGCCTTCGTGTATTTCCCTTAAAATATACTCGGTGTCGCCCGGTCCAAGACATATTGCAAGGGGGCCACCGAATGTCCTTCTGAATAGGGTCCCATCATTGGATAAACAGAACCGGGTTGCCTTCGTGCGTAATGCTCTCGATTCTTTGGGGTCCGAAGGGAGTTTACCTGAACTGAGATACTCTATATACTTGTTCCTCCAATCCCAGGTCAAACTTGTTGAATTAATTTCGGCATGGCCTTCCTCCACCACCGACCTCAAAAGTTGTACAACCTTCTCGGACTCGATCTCCTTATCTTCGACCGATCATACCAGATTGGCGAGGGCATCGGCCTCACTGTTTTGTTCTCGAGGTATGTGCTGCAAGGTCTATTCTTTAAATCTGTGCAGTGTGACTTGAAGCTTGTCCAAATACCTCTGCATTCGCCCTTCTCTGACTTCGAAAGTCCTGTTCACTTGATACTATGAGGAGGGAATCACATTTGGCTTCGACTATCTCCGCTCCCAGGCTTTTGGCCAGTTCTAAACCTGCAATCATAGCTTCATACTCCGCTTTGTTGTTAGTTAATTTTACAGTCTTAATAGACTGTCGAATTGTATTCCCAGTTGGGGACTTTAGTACGATACCAAGCCCCGATCCTTTCGAGTTCGAGGCACCGTCTGTGAACAGAGTCCACACTCCCTAAGGAGTCCCTGATTCGATCATTAATTCTTTCTCGACCTCAGGTATTAGTGACGGTGCAAAATCAGCGACGAAATCCACCAATACTTGAGATTTGATCGAGGTTCGGGGCTGATATTCGATATCGTACCCGCTTATTTTGATGGCCCACTTGGCCAATCGGCCGAATAGCTCGGGCTTGTGCATTATATTTCTCAGGGGATAAGTCGTTACTACACATATGGGATGGCATTGGAAGTAGGGTTTTAGCTTCCTGGAGGCACTTAATAAAGCGAGTGCTAATTTTTCTAAATGCGGGTATCTAGTTTCGGCCTCACCTAAGGTTCTACTGACGTAATAAATAGGAAATTGCATACCTTGTTCTTCTCGGACCAGGACCCCACTTACCGCTACTTCCGAGACGGCAAGGTAGAGGTATAGTCGCTCACCTTTTTTTGGTGTATGCAGCAAAGGTGGGCTAGAGAGATACCTCTTAAGTTCTTCTAACGCGCGCTGACATTCCGGACTCCACGAGAAATCGTTCTTCTTTTTCAGCAAGTTGAAAAATCGGTAACTCCTGTTGATGATCTCGAGATGAATCGGCCTAGAGCGCCTATCCGACCTGTCAGCTTTTGTACAGCTTTTACACTGTCTACAATTGTAATGTCTTCGATGGCTTTGATCTTTTCGGGGTTAAATCTATTCCTCGATTCGAGACCATGAAACCGAGGAATTTTCCCGAGCCCACTCCAAATGCACACTTCTCCGGGTTCAACTTCATGTTGTACCGTTTCAGCACATCGAACGTCTACTGCAAATGGCTTAAATGGTCCTCTGCTCGCAGGAACTTAACTAACATATCATCAATGTAAACTTTCATTGTTTTTCCTAGTTGTTCTTCGAACATTTTGTTTACTAGGCGTTGATAAGTTGCCCCCGCATTCCTTAACCCGAATGACATCACATTATAACAGCATGTACCATACTTAGTGATGAAGGATGTCTTTTCTTGATCATCCTTGTCCATCCGTATTTGGTTATAGCCGGAGTAGGCATCGAGAAAGCTAAGGGTCTCGAGGCCAGCGGTGGCATCGATCATGCGATCGATATTGGGTAAGGGAAAAGAATCTTTAGGGCATGCCTTGTTTAAATCTTTATAATTGTTTACCCTTGGCTACGGATAGCAATTGAATTTATGCGTGATTTTAAGGATACGTGCCTTGATTTGATACAATTAAAGAACGAACGAAAATAGAGACTAAATTCAGAGAATAAGGAAAGAAGCAAACCACGAGTATTGAGTGGCTTTACAGTGATAAACCTCTCTAAAATAAGATATGAAGCAGATAAATTGAAAAAATAGATAGAATAGACTATAGCTTTGTGTATATTGATCGTAGATTGTTCATGTCCATTTACAATAGTGCTACCTGTTTATATAGGGAGGGAAAAAAATTCTATACAAGGTAAAAAACCTATTTACAAGGTAAGATATCCCTAGAATTAATGGCTTCAACGTATTTACTGATTTTAGCCGCGATTCCCGCCGAGGTATTTACATATCATGGGATTTCCGGTCCTTCGGTCATGCCAATCTGATAATTTTACCATAAGGTGTTTTACCCTGACCGGCCTCGACGATCTCGTCTCGAGCGCCTTAGCTTCGAGCTTCGTTCCAATGGAATCTGGTCTTGGACTTCTCCTTTCGATGTCCCGATCTCAACCTATCGAATAGAGACTCCAACCGACGCTGATCGTCGAATCCCAAACCCGACATCCCCTATGCAAGAGACCGAATTCGACCCTATACAATAATCTATACACATCCTTAACTTATTTCCCTTTTTAGGAACTACAACTATGTTTGATAATCATTCTGGGTATTTAACTTCCCGAATGGACCCTATATTTAAAAGCTTAGTTACCTCATCCTTGATGAACGCTTGTTTGACTTCAGATTGAGGCCTCGTCTTTTGCTTGACCGGCCGGAATTTTAGATCGATGCTTAGTTTGTGAGTCGTGATCTCCGGTGGTATCCCTGTTATGTCGAGATGGGTCCAAGAAAAAGAATCTTCGTTAGCTAAAAGAAACTGAATAAGTTTGGTCCTGAGCTCGAAACTTAGGCCCGAGCCCAGGTATACCTTTCGATCCGGCGAGTCTCCTCGGAGTGAAATTTGCTCAAGTTCCTCAACCGTTGATTTAGTTGCATCGGATTCGTCGGGACCGACGAATGACCGGGGAACCCCGTAGTCGTCATCTTCGAGACGCTCCTGCTCACCTTCATTTGTTGAAGGCGATGCCTGTGATTGCTATTTGGTTTTTTGGGAAGGCGCTGTTGGTTTCGGTACTGCTTCTTCTACTGTGAACATCTCTTTCGCAGCATGCTGTTCTCCGTAAATAGTTATGATCCCATCAGTCGATGGGAATTTCAACACTTGGTGCAGCGTTGAGGGTCCCGCTCTATATCTTGAATCCACGGTCTCCCGAACAGGGCATTATACCTCATATCTCCTTCAATTACGCAAAATTTCGTTTCCCGAATGGTACCGGCAGTGTTCACCGGTAGTGTTATTTCCCCTTTGGTTGTTTCGCACGCCATATTGAAACCATTGAGAATCCGAACTTCAGGGATAATTCGATTTTTCAACCTGAGCTGTTCGATAACCCATGACCGGATTATGTTGGCCGACCTACCAGGATCGACCAATACACGCTTTACCTTCATTTTGTGTACAAGCACCGATATTTACTAAGGCGTCGTTGCGGGGTTGCATGATTCCTTATGGATCCTCCTCGCTGAAGTGCAAGGTTCCCTCCATCGCATAATCCCGAGTGTGCTTTTCTCGGGTGATGGATATTTTAGTGCGTTTTAATACCGGACCTTGGGGCGTATCTACCCTGCCAATGATCATATTGATCATGTGCTGAGGCTCCTCCTGGTTTACTAGCTTATTCTTGTTGCCATAATGGTTTTTAGCTCAGTCGCTCAAAAACTCTCGAAGGTGCCCATTTTCGAGCAACCGTGCCACCTCTTCCCTTAGCTGTCGACAGTCTTCTGTCCTGTGCCCATGTGTACCATGATACTTACATATCAAACTGGGATCTCTCTTGGCTGGATCCGATTGCAGCGGTCGAGGCCACTTAGTATCCTTAATACGACCGATGGCCGACATGAGAGTAGCTGAGTTGACGTTGAAGTTACTCGGACAGTCGCGGTGCTTCTCGATGACCAGTGGTTCTCTCGAAGTTGTTTCTCGCCAATAGTCCTCGGTTATTCCGATTATGATCGTTCCTCCTTTCTCATCACGAGGAACTCTGCCTTGCTGGAATGACTTTTCGGTCCCCAGGATATGGTCGATGCCTGTCTCTGCTCGATCTTGGTTCTCGATAAATATCCCTTTGAACCCTATTATGAGCTATGATGGGTAAGTGGATCCCGAGGGGGCTCCAAGTTGGTCATCCTCGACCCTAATCTTCGATTGATATCGGTTGTGTATATCCGCCCATGTGGCAGCCGGATATTCAATCAAGCTCTGCTTAAGCTGTTGTGAAGCCTTTGAACTTCGAGCGTTGAGTCCTCGGGTGAAGGCCTGCACGGCCCAATCATCGGTAACCGGTGGTAGGTCCATCCGTTCCATCTGAAAACGGGATACAAATTCCCTGAGCATCTCGTTATCTCTTTGCCTAACTTTAAATAAGTCTGATTTCCGCGTCTCTACTTTGATGGCACCCGCATGAGCTTTTACGAAGGTGTCCGCAAGCATGGCAAAAGAATCGATGGAATTCGGGGGCAAATTGTGATACCAAGTCATTGCCCCCTTTGACAAGGTCTCTCCGAACTTATTCAAGAGAACGGATTCGATCTCATCGTCTTCAAGATCATTTCCCTTTATGGCGCATGTGTAAGTTGTTACATGCTCGTTTGGGTCGGATGTCCCGTTGTATTTGGGAATTTCCGGCATGCGAAACTTCTTCGGTAAGGGTTTTGGGGCGGCGCTTAACGGGAAAGGTTTCTGCATGAATTTCTTTGAATCTAAACCTTTCAATACTGGGGGCGCTCCTGGAATTTGATCCACCCTCGAATTATATGTTTCTACCTTTTTGTCATTGACCTCGATCTTCTTCTCGCCAGACTCGACTCGCCTAGTTAGTTCCTCGAGCATCTTCATGATCCCGGAATTCGCCCTCGATCCACCTTTGCTTGGTTCCACTATGATTGGTTCATTTTCGGGGATGATTTCTCGAGAAGGGCCGGCCTCAACCTTATTCGAAGCTTGACTCCGATTTTGCAGTTGAGCAATGTCGCTTGCTGGGCTTGCAACATGTTGAATATCATCCTGAGGCTAATCCCGTCTCCTTCATCGTTTTGAGTTGTTGAACGGTATTCTCTTCGAACACTATTCGATGGGCCAGAAGTCCGATCCACATCGATTGCCATTTGAGAATTAGCGTCGACCGAAACTTCGTCACCGGGCGCCATATTGTTGTTTTCTCCCTAGTGGTCAAACTCGCCATCGACGAACTGAGGTACAGATTGAGAGTGCGACATGATTGTATTATAACCTGAAATCAAAAAGATTCTGCAAAGAACAAGCGTAAAATAGTTTGTGTGACAGAAAATTGTATCAAACATTCACTATTATCCTCGGCCCCACGGTGGGCGCCAAACTGTTTACCCTTGGCTACGGATAACAATTGAATTTGTACGTGGTTTTAAGGATACGTGCCTTGATTTAATACAATTAAAGAACGAACGAAAATAGAGACTAAATTCAGAGAATAAGGAAAGAAGCAAACCACGAGTATTGAGTGGCTTTACTGTGAAAAACCTCTCTAAAATAAGATATGAAGCAGATAAATTGAAAAAGTAGATAGAATAGACTATAGCTTTGTGTATATTGATCGTAGATTGTTCATGTCCATTTACAATAGTGCTGCCTGTTTATATAGGGAGGGAAAAGAATCCTATACAAGGTAAAAAACCTATCTACTAGGTAAGATATCCCTAGAATTAATGGCTTCAACGTCTTTACTGATTTCAGCCGCGATTCCCGCCGAGGTATTTACATATCACGGGATTTCCTGTCCTTCAGTCACGCCAATCTGATAATTTTACCACAAGGTGTTTTACCCTGATCGGCCTCGACGATCTCATCTCGAGCGCCTTGGCTTCGAGCTTCGTTCCGGTGGAATCCGGTCTTGGACTTCTCCTTTCGATGTCCCGATCTCGACCTATCGAATAGCGACTCCAACCGACGCTGATCGTCGAATCCCAAAACTGACATCCCCTATGCAAGCGACCGAATTTCAACCCTATACATATGTACTTTGGGAAAAGGTGAAGTCTAGACTTAAATGAAAATACATGTACATACTAGTTATATAAATGGTGTTATTTACCTATAAATGCTCAAGTATGCTAAGTTATTTTGTTTAAGCCACAAAAGTAGTGATAGATCCTCTCTTCTAGTGAGCTTCTGAGTGTTTGTTTTTCTTGTCTTGCTCTCCCAAATTTTTAACATTTGGTATCAGAGCCGGTGTGTTTAAAGACAACTAAACGTAGAGAAAAGATGACTAACACTAATGCAACTACATTCCAAGTTCCAATGCTCACTAAATAAATCTATAGGAGTTGGTCTATTTGGATGAATGCCATGCTTGGTGCCTATGATGTTTAGGAAATGGTGGAGAGCTGAGTTGATGAAGCGGAAGATGACTCAGCTACAAAGAAGAAAGGTCAAAGTACACTCACTCTTATACATCAAAGTTTGGATGAAAAGATGTTCGAGAAGTTGCAAATACAACCACCTCCAAACAAGCATGGGATATTCTTCAAACTTTCTTTATAGATTTGGACAAGGTGAAAAAGGTTCATCTCTAAACAGTAAGAGGAGAGTTTAAATCGCTGCAAATGAAGGAATTCGAATTAGTTTCGGATTATTTCAATAGTTTTGGCAGTTGTCAATCAAATGAAGCGATATGGTGAAGAACTGACTGATGATAGGGTCGTTGCAAAAGTACTACGATCCCTAGATTCAGAATTCAATTATGTTGTTGTTACCATTGAAGAGTCCAAGAACTTGGACGCCATGACCATTGAAGAACTCACGGATGTTTTATATGCATATGAAGAAAAATTGAAGAAACCAAAATATGAATCGGTTGAACAAGCATTGCGAGCAAAACTTTCTTTGAAGGAAAAAGAGGAAAGGCATAGTTCATAAAAAAAATGCCGTGGACGTGGAAGAGGTCATGGTATAGGAGGAAGGGGTGGTAATCAACCACCAAACTGAGAAAACAAATACAGCCAAGAAAGATATCGTGAAAAAAAGTAAAGGATGGAGGCCAAATCAAGGAAGGTATAACAAGTCAAATGAAGAATATTATACTTATCATAAATTTGATCATTTTTCTTGGGAATATAAGAATAATGTGGAGGAGAAAAATAATTTTGTGGAGAGAAAACATGAAACCTTACTTCTTGCATATAAAAGTGAAGAAAGGAACCAATGGCACCTTGAATCTGACGCAAGCAGTCACATTTGTGGGGAAAAAAAATTATTTGTGGAGCTGGAAGAGTTTAATAGAGGTAGCATCACTTTTGAAGACTCTTCGCGAGTTAAAAATAAAGGAAAAGATACGATATTAATTCGTTTGAAAGATAAAGTCGTCAATTAATTTTTATTGTTTTGTATGTACCAGAGGTAAAAAAAATAATATTTTGAGTTTTGGGATAACTTTTGGATAAAAAATAGTATTTTGAAAGATAAAAAGTTAATTATGAAAAATAAAAATTGGAGATTGTTAACCAAGGTTCCTATGACTAAAAATAAATTGTTTGTAGCATCTTCAAAGTGATGATATCGAGGTGTTTGTCATGTGTCAAAGATTATCTTGGCTTTGGCATATGAGATTTAGTCATCTGAATTTTGATAGTCGAAAGTTGATTAAAAAAAAAAAAGGAAGCATGGTGAAAGGTTACCAGGTATCAATCATACTAACAACTTTGTGAAGGATGTCTCTTTGGAAAGCAATCAAGAAAAGACTTTCCTAAATATTCTTTGCCAAAATACAATGGCCTTTGGAGTTGATTCACATGGATGTGTGCGGGCCGATCAAGCCACTATCACT
The DNA here is from genome assembly GCA_002018475.1 of Nicotiana obtusifolia. NCBI lineage: Eukaryota > Viridiplantae > Streptophyta > Magnoliopsida > Solanales > Solanaceae > Nicotiana > Nicotiana obtusifolia. The sequence goes on along the minus strand of MCJB01050929.1, from coordinate 22,537 downwards.
TGGTAAAAGTAATTATTTTCTTCTTTTTATTGATGAATTTTCTTGAAAAACTTGGATTTATTTTTTGAAGGAAAAAACTGAGGTGTTTGAAACCTTCAATTTTAAGAGTATGGTGGAGAAACAAAGCGGCTAGCAACTCAAATACTCCGATCCTATAGAGGTGGGGAATTCACTTCAAATGAATTCAAGACTTTTTGTAAAAAAAAATAAAATTTATCATTCTTTGACTCTTCCAAGATCACCTCAACAAAATGACATCATGGAAAAAGAGAATCGGACTATTCTCAACATGGTAAGAAGTATGTTAAAGAACAAAAATATGCCAAAAGAGTTTTGGATTGAAGCATTTGCTTGCGTGGTATATTTATCAAATAGGTGTCACACCAAAAGTATTCGTGGCAAAACATCGCCAAAGGCTTGGAGTCCCTTCAAAGCAAAAGTTGCTTATTTGCGAGTTTTTAAAAGTATTGCATATGCACATGTGCCGGATGAGAAGAAGTCTAAGTTTAATGACAAAAGTGAGAGATATATTTTTATTTGTTATCGTCAAATTTCTAAAGGTTATAAATTATATAAACCAAAAAATGGCACGATCACTATAAGTAGGGATGTTGAATTTGAGAGAAGATAGGACTTGAGAATAGAGGTGTTGGTCGGTATGGTATGGTACTTAGACATTTTAATTTGGTATTTTTGGTATTAGGTTTCTTAATGCAATACCAATACCATACCTAATTAGATTCGGTATGGTTCGACTTTTCTCCTTTCGGTTTCAGTTTATTCGGTACAGTAACTTTGATTTGTTCCGCTTGCATACTAACTAGTGCATAAAGTTAGACTGTAATATTCTTAATTAAAGTAATCACAAATAAAAAATAAAAACGTTCTAAGTTTTCCTAACCTTTAACAAAATCTTTATCCAAAATTAGCAGGTATTAACCCATAGAGAGAAAAAAGTACATAAAAGAATAAATTTGGTCATTAAAAAGGTCTTGTTACTTGCTTAAAGCTAATTGTTGACCTTAGAGAATACATCAAGGGCTATCCAATAGATGCAACATTAATAAACGAGTAAGAAACACCCTATAATCATAGAAATATTACGTTAACTTGCTTGGCAGACTGGAGAATAAGAGTCAAAATCTAGAGCCTAACTTGTTCTCCTATTTTCCTAAAGGAGTACATGGGCTTTACTGCCATCCTCAATAAGAATGCCAAAGAAAAGTATTACATAACTTAGTATATTATAATCAATAATATGTATTTCATGTAACTTAGTATATATTTCGGTACGGTATCGGTATTTCGATATTATTTTTTTAAATATCAAATATCATACCTAATATTAATTTTTTGAAATCTTAAACCAAATACCATATAAAATACCAAACTACCAAATACTAAAAAGTTTGATTTCGATACAGTAATTCGGTATTTACCAAATTATACACTCCCTACTTGAGAATGAAAATCAAAAAAGCAAGATTACTCTTTTAGTCCATTCTTTGATAATAAAGATGATGAAAAAGCTTTGGAGCTGCCTACTACACCACTTCTAACACCACCATCACAAGTTCAAGAAATGGGGAAATCAAGTTCAAGTGAAGTACTTCGGAAGAGTAGAAGTCATCTTGACTTGTATGAAACGACGAAAGTGGTAAGAAATAATTTGTATGATTTGACTCGCTTTTGTTTATTGATGGATAATGAGACTAAAGTTATGAAGATGCCACCCAAAATTCAAACTGGAGAGATACGATGGACAAATAATTCAAGGCAATCAACGAGAATGATACATTGGAGTTGGTCACACGTCCAAAAGGCAAAAGCACCATTGGAGTCAAATAGGTATACAAACTAAAAAAATTTCCAAAGGAGAAGTAGAGAGGTACAAATCAAGATTGGTAGCCAAAGGGTACAAACAAATGGTCGATATTAATTATGATGAGGTATTTATACAGGTCACTCTTTTGAATAATCCGCTTGATAATTTCTTTGTCAGCATAAAACCAATAAAAAATCCATCAAATGTATATGAAGTCAGCTTTCTTGAATGAGATTTTGGAGAAAGAAGTCTGCATATAAACCTTTGGGTTATAAGGTTGAAGGACATAAAGATAAAGTCTTGTAATTAAAAAAGGCTCTCTATGACTTGAAGCATGCTCCACGAGCTTGGAATAGTAGAATTGACAAATACTTCCAAGCAAATAGGCTTGCAAAGTGTCCACATGAACATGCACTTTATGTTTAAATTAACAAAAATGGCAACATTTTATTTGTTTGTTTGTATGTGAATGATTTTGATCCTGATAGAAAATAATCCTAAGATGTTTGAAGATTTAAGGGAAGCAATGAGAGAACTTGAGACGACGGACAATGGGATAATGTCCTATTATCTTGACATCAAAGTGAGGTAAGGGAACGGTGACATCTTTATTTTTCAAGAAGAATATGTAAATGAGATTCTCAAAATTTTGATATGGAGAACTGCAAGCCCGTCAACACCCTCGTGGATTGTGGAGGTAAATTGTCCAGACATGGAGATGGAGAAAGTATCAATCCTACATAATTTCAAAAGTCTTGCTGAAAGATTAAGGTATTTAACTTAAACAAAACCTAATATTATTTTTGGTGTTGGACTTGTAAGTCACTTTAGGAAAAATTCAACATCTTTACATTTAAGAACAATCAAATGGATACTTCGGTACATCAAAGGTACCATCGGCTATTGTATTTTCTTTTCATCTTCTAAAGACCTCAAGCTTGTTAGCTATTGTGATAGTGATTGGGATGGTAATATTGATGACCGAAAAAGAACCACTGTGTTTGTCTTCTCTCTTGGAAATTCTACATTTATATGAAATTCTAAGAAGCAACCAATTGTGATTCTATCCACTGTGAAGCGGAGTATATGGCAGCTTCTTCTTGTGTTTGTCATGATATATAGCTAAGGAGCTTGTTGAAAGAACTTCTCCTACCACAAGAAGACTTAATTAAGATTCGTGTTGATAAGTTGAGGTTACCAAATTCTGAGGTGTCGGTATCAATTTATGCCGAATTGCTCCACATCTCGGCGAAGCATTTGTCAAGAATTCGATGTTTTATGAAAGGAGCAAGCATATTGATAATAAGTATAATTTAATTAAAGATTTCATATCCAAGAAAGAAGTGGTGCTTGACTTCGTAAAATAGCAAGACCAAGTTGCGATATTTTCACCAAGCCGTTGAAGATAGACATATTTCATAAGCTAACGATGGCTCTTGGGATAACGAATCAAAATTAAAGTGAGAATGCTGGAATATTAAACTTGTTCACATTTTGTAGTTCATGAACTAATAGATTAAATGTATTAGGAGATACATGAATTGGTAAAATATTCTAGATTAGTCTATTGACTTCATTCATGTACTTTGGGAGAAGATGTCCAGTCCATGCATGTATTTTGGGAACAAGCACACTAACTAGATACATGATAGTCATTTTGTTTAAGCCAAAAAAAGTAGTGAAATATTCTCTCTTTCTTTACTTCTCTTCTGGTGAACTTTTGAGTGTTTGTTTTTGTCGTCTCGTTCTCCCAAAACTTTAACACAAAATTACACACTTTTTAGCAATCTGCTCAAAGAACTCTCTTAATAACATGAAACTGGAAAAAGATTTTTACATGTAGTTCCATGAAACCAAAAAGGATGATGATAAGGAATCGATTCCACAAGAAAATACTAAGTTATTAATCAAAAGTTAAAAGTCGACTTAAAAGTCGGCCCCCGAGCTTAAGTTTCAAAATTCGATAAAAGTCATAAAATTCGAAAGCCCATTCAACCACGAGTCCAACCATACCAATTTTACCAAAATCTGACACCAAATCGTCACTCAAATCCCAAATTAAACTCTCCAATCACTAGCCTCAAACTCCCAAATTACACCTCAAAACTATACAATTTAGGTGAAAAAATCAATGGGAAAATAAAATTATTGAATGAATTTAACCACAAGCGACTTACCTCGAGAAACCCCTTGAAAATCCTCTCAAAAATCGCTCAATTCCGAGCTTGAAATGTTCAAAATGAAGAAAATCGCGAACCCTTGAATTAATATGCACTGCCAGTGGCTCCTCTTCTACGGTTCATTTAGCCGCTTCTGCGGCACCACTTTTGCGGCCAAGGCCTCGCACCTGCGAGACCGCACCCGCAACCCCGCATTCGCTTCTGTGAGACCGCACCTGCGACCACAATCCCGCTTCTTCGAACTCGCAGGTGAGCTCCTCCTTCTGCACCTGTGTTACACCCAAAGCCAGACCAACCTCGCTTCTGCGCCACTCCAGCCCCACCTACGGCCAAGACCCTCGCGGGTGCGATCACACCAGAAGGCTCTCAGTTCAGCAATGCACTAAATCTCATTTTCGATCCGTTAACCATCCGAAATCAACCCGAGGACCAGAGACCTCAACCAAACACACCAACAAGTCCTAAAATACGATACAAACTTAGTCGACCCCTCAAATCACATCAAACAACATCAAAAATACGAATCGCACCACAATTCAAGCCTAATGAAAACTAAGGGATTCCAACTTCTACAAACGATGTCGAAACCTATCAAATCACGTTCGATTGACCTCAAATTTTGCACACAAGTCACAAATGACACCACGGGCATACTCTAACTCCCGGAACCCCAACCTGAGCCCGGTATCCATAAAGTGCACTCTCGGTCAAACTTTCAAATTTTCAACTTTCGCTATTTCAAGCCTAATTCACTACGGACCCCTAAATCACAATCTGGATGCGCTCCTAAGTTCAAATCACCCAACGGAGCTAACGTAACCATCAAAACTCCATTCCGGAGTTGTCTACACATAAGTCCACATCCGGGCAACCTTTTCAACTTAAGTTCTCATTCTTGAGACTAAGTGTCTCAATTCATTCTGAAACCTCTCCGGTCCCGAACAAACTACCCCGGCAAGTCACATAACAACTGTAAATCATAAAAATGAACAATAAATGGGGGAACGGGGCTACAACTCTCAAAATAATCTGCCGGGTCATTACAGCAACTAAGTCAAACTACGGTCAAATTTGGATTTTCTTTAAACCTTTAAACTTCTAGTTTTCAACCAAATATGATAAATCAAGCTAGGGACTTCCGAAATCGATTCCGGACATACGTACAAGTCCCAAATCACGATACAGACCCACCGGGACCGTCAAAATACTGATCCGGGTCCGTTTGCTCAAAACGTTGACCGAAGTCAACTCAAATGAGTTTTAAGGCACGATTTCATCTTTTCGTCAATTTTTCACATAAAAACTTTTCGGAAAAAGACACGGACTGCGCACGCAAATCAAGAAAGGCTAAACGGAAGTTAAAACTATAAATAACCTATCGGGTTATCACAACAGATAAACATGTACACAAATAACGGTTTAGTAATCCAAAAAAAAGTAAGTTATCTATTATAACCGATTAGAATACACTGATATTATAAAATTTTCTTATATATAAATTCGACTCATCCCCAAAGGAAAGAAAAGATAAAGATACCTTCTTTTCTGGTCACATGCATGTCAAATAAAAGAAGTATTCTTATACAAGTTCCATTGCTTGTGGGATTTATCCCCCAAAAAAAAAAATTGGTGCAATGTGATTGATGCATCAAAAAGCCATTGAGAACCTTGCAATGTTATCATATGTTTCTTGGCTATATTAATTGTTATTTTATTTCTCTATTTGTGTAAAATGATTTGGAATGTTTTTTCTTTCTAGAAGAATTCCTTTTGCAGAAAAAAGAACTATTCCCTGAAAAGCTAGTCAGATAGCAAAACGCGTTCAAATATCACCTTTTTTTTTAAGCGATAACGAAATATAGATTGAGACTTTGAAAGACGATAGACCTTAGATTCAAATTCGATCTCTCACTTTGGAGAAAGAACAAAAGAATTCTTGGGTTTAAACAATAAGACATCCCTCTCCACCTAGTGAAAAATAGGGTGAAATTGTATCTTCAAGAATATACATACGCGAGTTATATTTGACATTTTTTGCTTTGTTTGAACCATTTGGTAGTTCATGGACTGCAAAACTTAGTTATAAATTTGTCTTTGCTGCAATGGGAGTTAATGACAATGCAATTGAATCCTGAAACTTGAAATCTCCTTCGTCATTGAATATAATGGTTTACAACCACCTTATATTAATTTATTTTTCAAATAAAAAAGTGACATTTTGAACTGAGAGATTTCTTTTTTTCTTTTTAAAAATTATTCTTTTCTTCTTGGGGAAGGGCCGGTAACTTCAGACAAAAGGAGAAGCAAAAGAAAATAAGATTTCCTTCTTTTTTTGCAGTTTGCTCAAAGAACTTCCTTAAAAACATGAAAATTGGAAAAACGATTTTTACAGGTTGTTCCATGAAATCAAAAACGAGGATCATCTGACATCTAGCGAAAAAATGTTGAAGACCACCCTCTCATCTCCCCTCTTCCAAATTAAGCTCTTCTAAGATGGAAAAATGTCCATAATTTGGCCACAAAATACTGCAGATGATGCTCCATTTTGACGATCACACAAATTTTCATTCTTGATCTCTTCATCGCCTCTCACTAGTCTTGCATTTTTATTGTTGTTGTTGTTGTCGTCGTGAATATGCTTTTGATCCCCAACTGCAGTAGAAGAATGGGATGACACACCATTTGGTGTTAGTGGAAGATCATTAGAATGGAATCCACCAAGAGGAGGCACAATATTAGGGCCAACCAAGGGAAGATTCATTGGCAAAGACAATGACAATGGGAATTCAGGCATCTGCAAAGGAGCAAACGAACACGAATTCGATACTTGTGTAGGGCTCAAAAGGAAAGAACCGTAGGACAAAGGGCTGTGTAAATTAGTTGGGAATTTCAGGTCATATATAGGTGAAGTAGCTCCAAATCTTAAGTCAAGAAAACTTGGCCTTACATAGTCAAAGGGCTTTCTATTGAATTGGAAGTTACAATCTTGAACATGCATTCCTGAATTGGAAACTTTATGGGTTTTTGAAGTAGAAGTTAAAGCTTGGTCTCCATAAATAGCACAATTTGTCTTGTTTGCTAAAGACACTTCATGGTTATGTTTTCCTTCATATGTTGTAATGACTGATTTTAGGTTATCTGGAGCCCTTTCCACATGCTTTCTTATTGGGCATCCTGCACTCGTGCATTTGTAATAGCTCCTATACAAGAAAAAATATGAGTTTAAGTTTTATGATAATAGTGTAATACTAAATTCTTATAATAAATATTAATTGATAACCTTATAAAAATGATAACTGGCTTGCTATTAATGACTGAAACTATTAAAAAAGTTTCTTAAAATATTAGACAAAAGAATTAGTGTTTAGCGAGATGGACTCACATTAATGTTTTCCTCGAGGGACTAAAACTAAGCATAACTATGTTTGTCCAAAAATAGATACCTGGGATTTGGATTTCCCTTAACAACTTTTTGGCCATATTTTCTCCAGCGATAGCCATCATCAAGAATATCGATCTTGCTCTCTATCTGGACAACTACTCTTGGTTCTCTTGTTGTCCTCGACGATAAACTCGTTTCAACTGAGTAAAATTCTCTCCTCCTAAGGCCAATCAACAATTTAGCAGCAGCACATAGACACACAGACAAACATGTGCACACACAACGGGTTTAGTAATCTAAAAATAGCAAGTTATCTACTATAACAGATTAAATAACACTGATATTATAAAAATTTCTTATATATAAATTCGATCCATCCCCAAATGAAAGAAAAGATAAAGATACCTTCTTTTATGGTCAAATGCATAATCATCAACATCATCACCAAGGGAAGTGCTCCCTTCAGTAGCTCTATCTTCGTCTTCATCATCACGACTAGCAAGTGTAGAAGAAAGCTCAGGAGTAGTTCCAGCTGATTCAAACGCATTCATATTTGTCTTTTGATAATTTAACATCAATGGATCTGAAACTTCTGTCAAAACAGATGCAGAGGATGTTCTGTCCAGACCTGAAGGAGCTCTAACATCCTTATTTCTTCCGAATTGCACACTTCTCCAACTATTTGATCCACCAATATTTCCTTCACTCATTTCTGACGTTTCTCCCAAACCATAGACAGTTGAACTCACTGTTGCACGTCGAGGAGGTTGAGATTTATGATGATTATGTGCACCTTTGTACACAATTTCTGTTATCTGTCCATCTGGAGAACGTTCAACTTTTTTCTTAACGGGGCAATTTTGTTGAGTACATTTGTAATAACTCCTTGGAAATTCACTCCCTTTTACATGTTTCTGCCCATATTTTCTCCAAGTGTATCCATCATCTGAACCATTACAAGTAATATTATTACTGGTCACTGCACTTCTTTGCTCAAATTGATTTGCTCTTCTGGCGCAATTTCCTGACTCGTGAATATTTGTTAAGCCAATGCCGCTCATGTTTTGTTGAACATTTGCTTCACATGCTATATCTAGGCTGCAGTTCTTTAACGCCGTCGCTTTTGGAGATTCCACTGGGAATTCAAAATGATCTCTTGCTATCTGCATTTGGAGAAAATATATCTTGAAGTTTGAGAAATGAAATAGCATGATTACTATATCAATCAAAATACTCCATGCAACACTATAATATCAATAAAAGAGTGATCCAATTTAATATAGAAAGTGATGCTAACACATCCTAAATCTGTTTCTCATAGTGATTGCAGGTAAAATATTTACACATGTTCGATAGAGGTAAATTGTAGTCTGTAGATATGTAATCAATCTTCTCAAATCAGATAAACCAAATTTTGAAGTTAATATTGCATTTTGTCATACTTATTGTATATAATAACATAGTATTCTTAAAATACATAAAGCCTTTAACACTAACATAGTAATATTATAAAATCTTTTTTAAAAGAAAGAAAGAAAGATTATTGCCTCCTTTTTAACAGTATAAATTTTGTAAAACTTTGAATTAAATCATGCTCCTGTCTCTTCCATTGCCATCTTCGATGGATACACCCCTTCACTTAAAGGCGATATAGGACCATCCTTTTAGATTGAATAAAGTTACTAAGCTAGTCACTTCATTTCTCTTTTTTACCAGCCCTTATCAGCAACCTTTCTTTCTCGCCTTTCTTTCATATTTTTTTCAGATAAAGGTCTACTAGAGTTGCACTTTCTTAGTGCATCGCCTTTCATATGATTAACTTGAATTAATCCATATCTATATAAATAAATCAATATTGTATAAACAAAAATAAATCATAAAATCCATTATTAAAAATTTTTTGAGGCTTCAAAATTTTGAAAGCCTAACTCAAAAGCTTACTAGCCTAGCTCCCTCTTGAACCGTCCCTGAAATTACACTACCCTAATATTATTCAAATCAGATAATTTCCTCAACTCTGATGATTGAAGGTCCTTACTCAGCAAGGTTGCTAATTAATATATTGACCACAACTATAGAGGCAGAGCAAAATAGGGTACCAGCTAGCTAAATATAGTAGGATGCAAAAGAATAATACGTATTCTTTTAGTTCCTGTATATTCATCTGCTGAATAACCCAAAAAAATAAAAAAAAATAATTAAAAAAAACAGTAATCAAGAAGGCCAAGAGTATATAATTAGTAAAATTGTTTTCCAAGTATTTTTGTCAACTGCTATTAATGTGGTCAGTACAAGTATGTTGTAATTAACGCGTAAGAAAAATAATTAAAAATCTCGAAGATCAATAATCAATTTATTGGTAAAATTCTTGTTTGTACCTGAGTAGTCTTCATTGTGTTTTCTTGATTGATAGTGGAGAAGTGAAAGCTTCCAGTGGTTGGAGAGTGTGGTGCCTATGAAGAAAACAACAAGTATATAATTAAGTTCAATTGAGAATTAAAGTGTTTAAGAAATTCTAAAGGGACTGGAGTTGCAGTTTATCGCTACGTTGTTGCAACTCCCATCCACCATACATTTCCTCAAATCATTCAAAAAAGTTAAGATGAGAGCTACTTTTGTTAATTGCAAAACGATACTCAAGTGAATGAAATAGTAATTTGGCCCCAAATTACAATTCAAGACTCAACTTTGATGATCTTTTAGCAATTTATACATAACAAATTAATAAAAGTGGATTAATTTGCTCTCGTTTGACTAATTTGCTGTTACCAAGAAAATAACCATCTTACTAATTTGACTAATGTTTATTTTTGGCAAAACAAATTGAATATATTTTCTAATAATCAGTTTCCAGCACTATTTTAATGGATCAAAGAATATTGTTTTACTGGTTCTACCGCATTTTTTCTTTAGCTAGCAAATCCTATTTGGCTAAACAATCGCATTTTTACAAGGTCGTCTGACCTGAAAAATCTTAACTGCATGATTTGAGCATCTTGCCAAAGTTATTAGTATTTCCTTTTTCCTAAGGCGTAATTTGTATCCTGAATTTATCCAACAAAAAATAAAGATAATTCCATTTAATATAATTGACTTTCTCATGTTTAGAAGAGCCGAAGAGGGAGAGAATGTGAAAGGAAAAAAATTGTTAAATAGTTCAAGTTCTATGGATTTAATTTTCTTTTCCATTTATATTATGTTTTCCCAACAGCTAAAAATTGTATAAACTGAAAACTACCAACTTTGTAATCTGATGTGATACAGGAAGCTTTTACAACTGAAATTAGAACAATCTTTTCTCAATTGTCCCTAATTTAGCTAGTCTTGAATAACAGAAACGTGATTGAAGAAACTAAAGTGTCGAACAAATTTGCATGGACTACTTGGGAGAAATATAGTAAATACAAATGATTGGATTGCTTCAATAGTATTTTTCTCAACAAGGTTATTTATTTCATTTTTATTTTACAGTTTAATACTTTATTACAAGGATATAAATTATATAATGTGACGATATAAATTTTGTTTACACTAGTAATGTTTTTAATAAGTTTTATTTATCAAGTTACTTATTGTACTTAATACTTACATAGGAGTATTTTTTAACTTATCTGATAATGAAAAAATTATTTTACGCATGTATAGAAGTTAAACTCTTAATTATCACAATTCAATTTTGGATTAACAAACATCACCTGACATGCACCTTTAAGCAACTATTTACATCTATCACAATGTCATGCAATTTTATATTCAAGATTTTCTAAAATCTAGAAAAGACTTTTAAAGAAAATTAGAGAGATCATTTTAAGTACCAGTGAATTCGGGAGCATAACAGGAGAGTCAAGCAATGCTGCCGGAGTTAGTCCCGGAGGTATTGTCAGAAATGTTGGCCGAGCCGTTGGCGGCGACATCTTCGGCATACTTGTAGTTGTAACCCTAAACTGGGCTATACTAATGGTAGAAGCATTGAAACCACATTTTGCTGCCCGGCGCTCCGCAATGCTACTGCTCTTATTATTATTATTATTGGGAAATAAACTTCCATTTTCTGCATTTCCAATTCTTTCTTCAACTTTTACAGCACTTTCATGAGTATCTAACATTGTTTCTGAGTCCAAATTTCCAGCAATTTGAGAATTCCAGTCATCAATAGGCTCTCCAATATTCGTTTCCATTTTGTTTGGAAAAAGGAAACAGAAGAAGAGTCTACTCACATGCAGGAGCTACAGTTCTCGCCGGACCCAGTAATTTGAATCCAAATTTTTAGAAAGTTCCTTTTATTAAAATTCAGAACACATAAACTCAAAATTCTAGTAGTGGCTCTGTTTACATGTTCATCTAAACAAACACAGTATCAATCATGACCACGAAAATTTTAATTAGGTTTTCACTCCCTGATTGATACTGTGTTTGATTTTTCTTTAAAGAGAAGGAGAGAAAATCAAAATATTCCTTTTTTGAAAAAGAAAATTTACAAAATCAAGCCACGGAAACATTGCATCACTCCAAAAGAAAAAATAACTCTCAAGGATCTTTCATGTCATCTTTCTTGTAGAATCCTAAGAATAATTTTCAAACAAAAAATGAGAAGCTTAAAATATAGTGTATGAATATCCAAATAACTCAAACCCCACTAAATGAAATGTTTCCTTTTTTTGAGAGAGAGAGAGAAAACATGAGGAGAGAAATGAGAGTATTAAAAATAAGTGGGCTTCTATTATTCTTGTTTGATAGTGTGAGAGAGAATGAGAGCGTGATGCAAGGAGTTTTATTAGGTTTTTTGTTTATAGAAGAGAAAGCTTTAATGAATCGTGCATGGGGCTATGGAGTTTGTAGAAAGTGTTTGGCTGGCAAGGAAAATGGGAATTCTATGGTTTGCCGGCAAAATTGAAAAAAAGAGGTTTTAGAAAGTTGCGGAAGAGAAGGCCACGTTCTAGAATCTAAACTTCATATGCATTCAAAATTTACCACGTTTTATATGACTTAATTAATCTGTTGGACAACTCCAGTAATATCCAAATGTGTAAAATAATACTTGTTTTCTCTCACCAAGGGCGCTCAATAGAATTAGTGAAGTTAAAGTCAAATTTTTATAAAAGACCTTATACGTTTTATTAGAATTCACATATGCAAGAAAAGTTAGCGTTGGCATTTTTTTCCGTACTTCTTGTTTATAGTATAATATTCTTAAATGACATAAAGCTAATATGATTATTTATATTAGTAAGTGGTGATTTAAATAATAAGATGTTAGGCATATATTTATAATATTTTACTTTTGATATCATTGTAAAAAGTTATGTGTACTAATAAGAATATTTTATTATTATTATTAAAGAATAGACAATTTTTCTTTCTTTCCTTTTTACAAGACATTTGTACTTTTTTATTTTTCTGCAAACTTTAATATTGTCTAAATTAAAACAAAATCATAAAATTTGCTACTAAAATTGTTAAGGGGCCTCGAATTCTGAGGTCCTAAATCAAGGCTTTACTAGCCTACCCTTTGAGCCACTTATCTATCCATGACGTTCTCAATCAAATTTTATAGAGTCTCAGTTAAGACAAGACAACAACGACAAAGAATATTAAAGGTAGTGAATGTGTCATTTAATTATCAGATGTGAATAAAGATGGTTTAACATAACATTTGTGGGGAAATGGCTCAACGAAATTGGTGGCCTAAAATCAAAATATAATAAAAGACACTTAAACTTCTTTCATAAACTTCACATAATAACGAGATTAAAAAAGCTTATATAGATTTGATCTAATGATGAGAGCGCAATGCATGATGTGTGAGTTAGACGTATGTCATGATATTGAACTCTTCCCTATAAAAAGAAATATAGTGTTGACTGAAAATAGTAAAGGGCGAATGTAACGACCCGACCGGTCCTTTTGAGTTCTAGCGTGTCGTTCAGCAGTTTGAGGCCTTGGGTAGCTTCATTTCATGTGTTATGACTTGTACGCAAAGTCAGAATTGAATTTCGGGAAGTTCAGAGTTGATTTGAATGGAAAATTCTAATTTCGGAGCTTTAAGTTGGAAGAATTGACTAAGGTTTGACTTTTAAGTAAACGACATCGGAATCGGGATTTGAAGGTTTCAATAGGTTCGTATGATGATTTCGAACTTGGACTTTTGTTCGGGTTGAGTATCGGGTCGCCCGGGAGTCGGCACTTATTGTGAAAAGTTGGAATTTTGAAGGTTTTAAAATTTTCTAAGTTTTGTTGAGGTGGACTTTGGTGATATCGATGTCCGTTTGAGATTCCGAGCCTTGGAATAGGTTCGTATCGTGATTTATAACTTGTACGTCATTCCGGAATGTGTTGATATGATTCGGATGCGTTCGTCAAAGTTTGAAAGTTTAAAGAAAGGTTTCGATCGTCGATTCGTAGTTTTGATGTTATTTGGTATGATTTGAGACCTCGAGCATATCCGTATTATGTTTTGGGACTGTTTGGTGTGTTTGGACTAGGCCCCGAAGGCCTCGAGTGTGTTTCGAGATGGTTTCGGACCAAGTTTGGGTGCTTTGGATGTTGTTGGTTGGTGGTGCTGGTGTTGTGCTACGCGATCGCGAGGTAAAGCTTCACGATTGCCTGTGGATGTTCGCGACCGCAATTGAGGAAATATTGGGCAGCTGGTTGTTGGCTTTCGCGATCACGAGAGGATTTCCGCGATCGCGAAGAAGAACAGGTCTGGGCAGAATGGTTTTAAGTTGGGATTTTTGCCCATTTCACTCATTTTTCACTTGGTTGGGCAACTTTTGGGGTTCTTGAAGAGGAGATTTTTGTCATCCATTGTGAAGTAAGCTATTCCCACCTATTGTGAGATAAATACACGAGTTATATACGGATTTATACATGAAAATTTATGGAAAGTGTGGGATTTTGAAAGAAATCTAGAATTTGGTATTTTTGGATTTTGAACATGGAATTTGGAATAAATCATATATTTGAGTTCTGGTGTTATCGGTAAAGTTTATCTTCGAAAATTTTCGGAATCCGGGCATGTGGGCTCGAGAGTTGACTTTATTGACTTTTCGAGCGGAGGTGAGAATTGTTATAAACTGATTTATTATGAGTATTAGAGTATATTTTTATTGGTTGTACATTGTTTGACTAATTTCGGAGCGAAGGGCATCGGTTTGAGGTGTTAGAGTGGCGTTGAAGCCGGTTATGGAACTTCAGAGCGAGGTAAGTCTCCTGTCTAACCCTGTGAGAGGGAATTTACCCCGTATGCTTATATTCATATGTGCTACATGTTGTGGGAGCTACGCACATATGAGGTGACAGGTGTCCGTGCGTATGCTAGAATTTCTAATTATGTCCGAGTAGACTTAGGTTCACGCCATGCTATAATTGTACTATTTGAGTTATCTTTGCTCGTTTAATTCCTTTATTTTACGTTACGACTTGAAACTAGACTTGCATAGGGTGATAGACTCGCTATTGTAGAGATGTGACGAGCTACTTGATAATCCGTAGAATAATTTGTGCTTCCCTTATGAATTTCTCCCGCGTTGTGTGTACTCATTGCAAAGCTTTCTTTAAATTCCATAACTCACACGTATATTCGTGAGTGGGGTCAAGGACCTGTTAAAGCTTCTTATTCTAATGGGAGTGGTCCGTTCGCCTCGGCAGTATAATTGATGCATATATGGTTCGTGTCATTTGACCCTCGGCAGTGTACATATTATTATGGGATCGGGCCGTACGCCTCGGCATTTCTATAAAATACTCTTATGGGATCGGGTCGTTCGCCTAGGCAGCATGTGCGTAATATTTGGCAAAAAATTAGCATATTCGTGTATTTTTCTGATTTGAGTTGTGACGACCTATCTGGCGAGGTCCATTTCATATGTCCTCCGATTGAGGAGGTAACTGATAATTGAGAGCTTGAGTTTACTGCTCGGAGGAGGATCATACCACGTACCTATATTTGTTTATACTGTTTATTCTCCTGCCATATAATTTGTTTACTTCCTACTGTATTTGAGTTATTAGACTATTAGTAAGTGTCAATATCGACCCCTCGTCGCTACTTCTCCGGGGTTAGGCTATATACTTACTGGGTACGCGTTGATTTCAGTACACATGCTACACCTGTTGCACTTATTATGCAGGTATATATATATATATATATATATATATATATATATATATATATATATATGTTTGGTGGTCTTTTGGGCACAAAGGCGCGGCTGTTATGAGAACTTTACAGTGAGCTGCATCCCATGTTAGATCCGCAGCATGCAGAGTCTCCATCAGAGTTACTTATATTCTCCTGTCTATCTTGCATTCCAGACAGATATTGTATTATTATTGTACTTCTCAGTAGATGATCATGCACTTGTGACATCGGGTTTTGGGGTTCCTACTGGAGGTTCATTATTATAGTTCACGTAATTATTACCATTTCGCCTTGTAATTTATATTTTATATGGAAATTGAAAAATAAAATCACGGATTTTCTACGAGTACCAGGTTTTACTCTACTTATTTAATGGAATTCATGATTTCGAAAATAATAAAATGAGTAACTAAGTTGATTAATCACTGTTGGCTTTCCTGACGGCACCTTTAGGCGCCATCACGACCTATAGTCAATTTTGGGTCATGACAACGAACATATAGTTCATCGAGTTCTGGACCTTGCGACATTTGCCTGGGACTTTCTTAATTAAAAATGATGAGACACAAAAGAACTTGCTCTCTGATGTATGATCAATCAAATGTACTAGAAACGAATAGCTAATTTAGAGAATCTGAGTTGAAAATAGAAAGTAAAATTGTGAGAAACATAAAAGAGACTAAACATAGAAGAAGAAAAATAGAATTGATGAGAAAGTAAATATATTATTTAATTTAATAAGAGAGAAACTTTATCTAATATATATATATATATATATATATTAAAAGTGGAAAGCTCATAACTTAAAAGTTAAATTACCCAAAATATCCTTCCAAAAAATCTAAATACCAATTTATTATTTAAAAAAAGTTAAATAAAAATATCAAGTTTATTGAAGGAATGCAACCCTTAAAGATTAGTTACTAATGTTTACATTACTTTCTAACTAACGATTCCCGCATACTCTCTAAATTTACACTACTCTTCATATTAGGGGCCTTCCAAGTACGATTGTGCTTTTGTGAAACAGTTGCTTTGGTCTTCAGATCAAAGGGAATAGAAAATGAGAATATTAGCATTGTTGAATTTTATATAGTATATTTGTGTTAGTACATCTGCCTCCATATTGTTTTACCAACGGTTGCAACTATTACTGGTAAATATTGATTCCCATGAACTAGAAGATGAAATATGTACGTTGACTTTAGACGATGAAATTAAGTTGTCTCCAAACATTAAGACCCAAGTTCATTGTGACTGAATGAGATGTCTTCGTGAATAAATATCATGTTGAAGAGGGGGAAAACATGAATTATTTGTTGAAAATTAAAGCAATTATCTTAAAGACACACATATAGAAAACAAATCCAATAATTTTAACGATCCTAAAAAAAGTAAAGAAATGAAGGTGGATGAACTGAAAAGAATTAATTTTAAGGGCACTGATACATCAATATAAAAGGGCATCTACAAAGGAGCGGTGCTTGACTTTACAAAGTTGGCTGTGAATAGTGCCCGGTATTACGTAAAAGTAATACGATCTTATGAAAGAAAGTGTGACATGACATTGTCAAGGATTCTATCATGCCCGGCCATTAGTTGGAGAGATTGGAATGATTTGATGACGACAAAACAAGTTCTATTTTCTTTTACTCGTTAAAAATCTTGCCGTAAAATCCATTTGGGACAAAATCAGTCCAAAGAAAAAAGAGTGCAACACGTGCTTTCATACCCAATATCTCGTATCGTCCCTTGTTTTCTACCTGCAAGCGTTAGTTTAAAGTGTAAATAAAATAAAGAAAGGGGTCGTACCTTGGCCGTAATATTGCTTCAAGTGAGTTATATTCTAGTTATTCACTATTCACCGTTCCGAGCTTGTAAGATCCCCCTCCGGTGATTTCGATGATAAGGTCCTTCCTAGTTCGGTCCCAGCTTTCCCTAGTTCGGATCCCGTGTGTTCGGTGTGACCTTTCTTAGTACCATGTCCACGACGTTGAAGTATCGAAGGTTGGTCCTTCTGTTGTAATACCTCTTGATTCGTTGCTTTTGGGCAGCCAACCGAACAAGGGCGGCTTCGCGCCTTTCATCTAACAGCTCCAGGTTCGTACTCATGGCCTTGGTGCTTTTTAAGGCCTGATGAACCTATCGAAGCTGTTTTTGGTCATGAGTCCCCAGTTGTTCTAGCCTCGGTCATTCCTCCTTTCATTTCTTATGGAGTTCCGCCCAGACCCACTGCTTCTTCTATCTCCATTATATGTGTAGACATGTAATTTTTGACCCACGCGTTAGAGTCACCTCTAATAGTCTTAATATTTTTAAAATAATTATTTTATCTTATTTCTGTAGGAATTCACTTTTTTTTTTATCAAATTTAATTCTATTTTAAGTACAAAAATTGGAAAACACAAAAAATATAGTCCCAACTTCTATATTTTAATATTATTAATTTAATCAAAAGGTCTTATTTTTGGGCTTTTAAGTTGATTTTCAGCCTTTGTTTCTGGGCCCAAATCTTATAGCCCAAATGTAAGCCCAAACGCAACAACCCAACAGAACCCAACCCATTCCTCCCATTTTGCCACATAGGATAACAAACTCTGACAAGAGAGGATTTTCATTCATTATTCCATCGATTCCCTGCTCACACGACCTCCCCACACACACAATCCACGATCTTCACTCATTATAACAGATTTGGAGGGGGGGGGATTCTTCTAGAGGCAGAGGGTCAGTTATCTTGGAGAGCAAGAGAAGAGAGAGTCTCAGAGAACGAGTAGAGAGGGTTTTGGAGAGGTAAAAACGGGAGTTTTTTCCAGAGAGTTTTTGAGGGAGAAAAATCAAAAAAATGAGAGAGATTTGAGAGGATGATTTGTAAATCAATGGTGAGGAAGATTTTTTTATTTTTTAAATTTGTTCTAAGTTTAGTTTAAGTTTAGAGGAAACAAAAATACAAAGGAGATTTCAATTCAATCTTAGTTCTCTTCTTCACAAAGTCCAGAAAAAGCCAAAAACAGATGGACAAATACTTCTGCTTTCTTCGACTTCTGTTCCGGTGCTTGGGTTCGATTTGAGTTGCCAGTTCGAGTTTCCGATCGTGGTCCGTAGCCTTGTTGCTTGCATACTTTCGAAAATCAGCAGGAACTTTCATCCAGGTTCACTTCTCAATTCTTGCTCCTTTTGTTTGGTATGACTTAAATATGATAGATCTGTGGATGTTTGTTTTCAGTTTGTTAATTTCGTGAATCGATATGCTCAAATTACACCTTAACGAATAGCGTAAAGTGGTTGATGTTTAATATAATCATCTGGCAATGGAAAAATCGAAACAAACAATCAAATCATATGGGTTTGGTATTGAATCTGCGACCGCATAACTGATATGCGGTTCGCATTTTTGACCTAACTGTCAGAAACGTAGGATCAATCTGTGTTTGGTATTGAATCTGCGATCGCACAACTGATATGCGGTCCGCATTTTTGACTTGATTATCGCAGATGAGATCGCATTCTTGACTTTAAATCTCGCCCAGGACTCTTTTTGGATTTACGATCTCAACGTGCAATCTGCAGTTCGCATACATGATTTGCGATCGCAAATAGGATCGCATTTTGACACTGGACATTGCCTAAGATTTGGTGTTGATCTGCGACCCTTTATGCGTAGTATGCGGGTCGCATGAGGGATATGCGATAGCATATCCCCACTGGCGATACCATTTTCCCCTTTTTCTGTCTTTTCGAGGGTTTTTGGATCGGGTTTGGCTAAATACTTGAAATGAACATTAAAAGAACAAGGCCCTGGACTGAACTTTTCTTTTCTTTTCTTTATTTTAGATCTCATTTTCTTATTTTATTATATCGCTCGCTAGTAGCATGTTTAGGCCGACCACACTTGGGTAGGCAATGCTAGGACGTTAGTTAATTTTGAGGTGAGAGGTCATTCCCTAGTTGAATTTATCCGGGGAATGCCCCGAGGGACTTATGTATTTGACATTCCAGGGAATGCCCCGAGATATTTGTATGAGAAGAAAAAAGGTGAAACTCGTAGTATTTTAGTTCTGTTTTCCTTCTTTATTAGGTGGGAATGAACTCAAACCTCTTGTGTTTTTTTTTTATCTCAATCTATGTGTATTAAAAGCCAACTAAATCGAGTACGCAACCGTGATTTCCACGGGATTTGGGGAATGCCTAACACCTTCTCCCTGAATCAAATGAACCCCCTTATCCAAATCTCTGGTATGAACTTGACTTTAAGTCCAAGTTCTAAAATGGTGGCCTGGCACACCAGAATCACTTGTCAGGTGGCGACTCTAAGTTTTTCTGATTAATACTATCTTTTGTCACTTTCAAAATTGAAAACCCCTTTTCGCAAGTTTTATTAAGCCTTTTATCAACCAAAAAGGGTTTAGTAAATCTAGCTCGCCGCCAAAAAGGAGGAGTGGCAATATGGCTGATACTGATCCCTGTTTGGTCTTGGTTCGCGATCGAGATCTCTTTTGACCCTGTCGAGGGTCCTATTGGGATAGACAGACCCCAAAGGGGTCCCGAGCTGATCATTTTCGACTCTGATTTTCGATTACCGGTTATGTATGTTAGCCCATGTAACAGCAGGGTATTCTATTAAGTTTTGCTTTAGTTGTTGTGAAGCCACCGAGCTCCGAATATTAAGTCCCTGAGTGAAAGCTTGAACAGCCCAATCATCAGCGACCGGCGGTAGATCCATCCGCTCCGTTTGAAATCGGGACACGAATTCTCTGAGCATTTCATTATCCTTTTGTTTGACTTTGAAAAGGTCTGATTTCCTAGTCTCAACCTTGATGGCACTTGCGTTCGCCTTTACGAAAGAATCTGCAAGCATAGCAAATGAGTCAATAGAATTAGGGGGTAAACTATGATACCATATCATAGCTCCCCTTAACAGGGTCTCCCCAAATTTTTTCAACAGAACAGACTCGATCTCATCGTCCTCCAGGTCGTATCCTTTGATAGCACATGTATACGAGGTTACGTGTTCATTTGGATCGGTCGTTCCGTAATACTTGGGTATTTCGGGCATATGGAATTTCTTGGAGATCAGCTTCGGAGTCGCGCTTGGCGGGAAAGATTTAAGCATGAACTTCATGGAATCCAAGCCCTCCAATACCGGAGGTGCTCCTAGGATTTGGACTACCCTGAAATTATAGGCTTCCACCATTTTATCGTTGGTCTCGATCTTTTTCTCCCCTGATTCTAACCATTTTGTCAGCTCCTCAAGCATCTTTTTATTCTCGGGGTTAGTCCCTGATTCATGTTCATTCGACCTTTCTATGACCGATTCGTCCCGTCGGGTAATTTCCCATGATGGGTCGGGCTCATCCCTGTTAGGTGCTCGGCTTTGATTTTGTAACTGAGCTATCGCCGCCTATTGAGCCTGCAACATTTCAAAGATCATCCGTAGGCTGATCCCATCGTCTTCAACATTTTGGGTGTTTCGAGTTGCCGATCGGACTCCTTTGTAAACGTTATTTTCGGGGTCAGTAGGAAGGTTCGTATCAACAGCCACATGCGAATTAGCGTCAATCTGATCTGCGATCGGGATCTCGTTACCGGACGCTACGTTGTTATTTTCACCTTGGAGACCGGATTCGAAGTCAACATGCAGAGGTGCCAATTGAAAGTTTGACATTTTTGTATTATAGCCTGGAATCAAAGACACTTCAAAGAGCAAGTGTGAAACAGTGTGTGTTATGGAGATTTGTAGCAAATAACCACTATTATCCTCAGCCCCACAGTGGGCGCCAAACTGTTTACCCTCAAAATTGGATAACAATTGAATTTATATGCGGTTTTAAGGATACGTGATCTAGTTTGATACAAAAATGAGAAATCAAATTGAAAATAGAATTAACGATAAAAATAAATTCAAACCACACAAGCCGGATGGCGTTAACTTTATATGTTGACCGCCCTTGGTCAAGAAATATTGCGATCGAGGTTGGGAACAGAATAATGAGACAATACTAACTAAAGAGATCAGTCTATTGCTATCTTTCGTAATGATATTCCAAGTGTCCTTACAAATAATTAGACCCTCCCACTACTAAAAATCAGGGATTTAGAGACCAAAAATTAGCGACCAAAGTTGGTCTGCCACAAAAAGCGACCAATATTGGTCGCCCAATTAGACAAAAAAAATGAAAAAAAAAACTTAAATACAATAGCGACCAAAGAAGGTCGCAAACTGGTCGCTAATTATTCAATATTTTGACCGGATTGGTCAAACATATCTGGTCAAAGAAAATTCACAAATAGCGACCAACTTTGGTCGCTAAACTGGACCCACGTTTAATATTTGCGACCAAAGTTGGTCGCTTACAGAAGGGAAATTTTATGGAGATAGGAGCGACCATAGTTGGTCGCTTTTTTTGAATATTAAATTAAATTAGAATTTCAATGGGCGACCAATTTTGGTCGCTTACTGGAAGGAATTTTATGGTGCCATAAGCAACCAAAGTTGGTCGCTTTCTGGAATATTTAATTAAATCAGAATTTAATTTTGCGACCAACTTTGGTCGCTTTCAGGAGGAAATTTTATGGTGCCATAAGCGACCAAAGTTGGTCGCTTCTATGGATTATTAAAATTAAATCAGATTTTAATTTGGCGACCAACGTTGGTCGCAAATTGGAGAGAATATATATGGGGAATTTTGGCGACCAAAGACGGTCGCCTACTGGAAAATTAAAATAAATCAGATTTTCATTTGGGGACCAACTTTGGTCCTAATATAAAGGTATATATATTGGCGACCAATGTTGGTCGCTTTCTTGTTAACATTTTACCAAAGTGTATATATATATTACTAAAATATATATATATATATTGATATATAATATACTATACAATATAATATACTATAGTATAGTGTATAATATTTATAACTATATATATATATATAGTTATATATATTTATTTATATAAATATATTATACAGTTTTATTTATATATATACAATACATTTTATATATATAAC
>MCJB01050928.1:10652-31069 GCA_002018475.1 Nicotiana obtusifolia | reverse complement strand
TCATATTGTATTTCTTCAAAATGTCGAATGTTTCCTGCAAATGACTAAGATGGTCCTCTGCTCGCAGGGATTTAACCAACATGTCATCAATGTAAACCTCCATGGTTTTACCTAGTTGGTTTTCGAACATTTTATTTACTAGTCGCTGATATGTAGCCCCCGCATTCTTAAGCCCGAATGGCATCACATTATAGCAATAAGTGCCATATTTAGTGATGAAGGACGTTTTCTTTTGATTGTCCTTATCCATTTGTATCTGGTTATACCCAGAATAGGCGTCGAGAAAACTTAGAGTCTCGTGGCCAGCAGTAGCATCGATCATACGATCGATGTTGGGCAGCAGGAAAGAATCTTTAGGGCAGGCTTTATTTAAGTCCTTATAATCTATACACATTCTAAGCTTGTTCCCCTTTTTTGGTACTACAACTACGTTAGCTAACCATTCGGGGTACTTTACCTCCCGAATGGACCCTATATTCAAAAGCTTGGTTACCTCTTCCTGAATGAAGACCTACTTGATTTCGGATTAAGGCCTCCTTTTCTGCTTGACCGGCCAGAATTTTGGGTCGACGCTAAGCTTATGTGTCGCAATCTCCGGTGGTATGCCTGTCATATCCAAATGGGACCAAGTAAAAGAACTTTCATTAGCAGAAAGAAAAGAGAGTAGTTTGGTCCTGAGCTCGGAGTTCAAACCCGAGCCCAGGTATACCTTCAGGTCAGGTGCGTCATATCGGATCGGGATTTGCTCCAATTCCTCGATCGTCGACTTGGTTGCGTCGGCCTCATTTAGGATAACAAAGGATCGGGGTACCCCGAAGTTGTCTTTATCGGGCTGATCTCCCTCGCCCTCATATGTCGAGGGCGGCTTTTTTGATTGCTATTTGGCCTTCTGTTGGGGATTGATGGACTTCGATGTTGTTTCTTCTATCGCGAACATCTCCCTTGCCGCATGCTGTTCCGCATAAACGGTGGTGGTTCCTTCGGCCGATGGGAATTTTAACATCTGGTGCAAGGTTGATTTTACTGCCCTAATGTCATGTATCCAGGGTCTTCCGAGCAGGACGTTATACCTCATATCACCCTCGATTACACAGAACCTTGTTGCCCTGGTGGTACCGGCGACGTTCAACATCAATGTTATCTCTCCCTTTGTTGTTTCCGATGCCATATTAAAACCGTTGAGTATGCGGACCTCAGAAACGATTTGATTTGTTAGTCCAAGCTGTTCAACGACCCAGGACCGAATTATATTGGCTGAACTTCCAGGGTCGATAAGTACGCGCTTTACCCGGGTATCGTGTATCAACATTGATATTACCAGCGCGTTGTTATGGGGTTGTGCAAGGCCTTCGATTTCCCTGTCGCTGAAGCATAGAGTTCCTTCAGGTACATAGTCTCGAGTTCGTTTCTCTCGAGTGATGGAAATTTTTGTACGCTTCAATACCGGTACTTGGGGTGCGTCCGTTCCTCCAATTATCATGTTGATAGTATGTTTCGGCTCCCTTTGATCTGCCGGCCTGTCCCTGTTCTCATAATGATTCCTTGCCCGGTCGCTAAGTAATTCCCGAAGATGTTCGTTCTCAAGCAATCGGGCAACTTTCTCTCTCAACTGTCTACAATCTTCGGTTCTATGGCCGTGGGTGCCATGATATTTACATACAAGGTTAGGATCCCTCTTGGCGGGGTCTGTTTGCAACGATCTTGACCATCTGGTGTCTTTGATGCGACCAATTGCTGAAACCAGGGTTGCCGAGTCGACATTAAAGTTATACTCGAACAGTCGGGGCGCCTCCTGTCGATCATTGGTTTTCTCGAAGTTTCCCTTTGGCAACGGCCTTCTGTTCCTTTGGTTCCCTTCGTACCTGTTTTCCTGTCTCGGGACTTTGAGTCCCCTCGATACAAGCCGTCGATCTTCCGGGTACGGTCGATGCCTGTCTCGGTTCGACCTTGGTTCATGGGAGTTGTCTCTTCGCGGTCGATCAAAGGTCTTAACTGTGTAAGAGGAACCTGATGCGACTCCAACCTGATCATCCTCTATCCTGATTTTTGACTGATACCGGTTGTGGATATCCGCCCAGGTGACGGCCGGGTATTCGATCAAACTCTGCTTGAGTTGCCTAGATGCTGCAGAACTGCCGGTATTCAGCCCTTGGGTGAAAGCTTGCACTGCCCAGTCGTTTGTAACCGGTGGTAGATCCATCCGCTCCATTTGGAACCGGGATACGAACTCCCTTAACGTTTCGCTATCACGTTGTCTGACTTTGAACAAGTCGGACTTCCTTGTCTCGACCTTAATGGCTCCTGCATGGGCTTTCACAAACGTATCAGCTAACATAGCGAAAGAGTCGATGGAGTTCGGTGGCAGGTTATGATACCACGTCATCGCTCCCTTGGATAGAGTTTCTCCAAATTTCTTCGGGAGGACGGACTCGATTTCGTCGTCCTCAGGATCGTTCCCCTTTATAGCGCAAGTATAGGCTGTCACATGCTCATTAGGGTCCGAAGTTCCATTGTATTTAGGAATTTCGGGCATGCGAAACTTCTTGGGGATCGGTTTCGGAGCGGCGCTGGACGGGAATGGTTTCTGTACGAACTTTTTGGCATCCAGGCCTTTTAATACCGGGGGTGCTCCCGGTATCTGGTCTACCCTTGAGTTATATGTTTCGACATTTTTATCGTTGGCCTCAATTCTCTTTTCTCCTATCTCAACCCGCTTAGTTAACTCTTCTAGCATTTTGATGATCCCGGAGTTGGTCCCCGAGCCGCTCTCACCTGGTTGCGCTACGACTGGTTCATTTTGCTCGGTTGCTGCCTGAGGGGGAACGTTTTCTGCCTTGTCCGGGCTCTGAATGCGATTTTGCAGTTGGGCTATCGCGCTTGCTGAGCTTGTAGCATGTCAAATATTACCCTAAGACTGATCTCGCTTTCTCCGCTTTGTTGAATCCCCGAGCGGTTCTCCCCCCGGACGCTGTGCGACGAGCCGGGTGCCTGGTTGGCATCAAGCGCCATTTGAGAATTGACGTCGACTGGGGCCTCATGTCCGGGCATGGTGTTGTTTTCAACTTGGTTGTTGAACTCGTCGTTGATTTGTGCCATGATTAATCTGTAACCTGAAAAACAGAGAATTATGCAAAGAGCAAGTGTAAAATTATGTTTGAAAGAGAAACGTATCAAAAGTTCACTAATATCCTTGGCCCCACGGTGGGCGCCAAACTGTTTACCCTTAAAACCGGATAACAATTGAATTTATTCGTGGTGCTAAGGATCCGTGAATCAATTTGATACAATATGAAGATATGATGTAGAAGATTAACGTATAATAAGTAAAAGAATAGTCAAACCACAAGTATCCAACAGCCGTTGATGAAATATGAGAAATAGGGGAGTATTTTGATGAACAGTAGTATAGAAATGAATAATAACATAAATATATTGTTCTTCTCTTTTTAATGTGTCCTCGTTTACAACGGGGGGTCAATGCCCTTCTTATAGGTAAATGAAAGAGTCCTAAATAAAGTAAAGACTGATTACAAGGCAAATCCCATTAATTACGGGATTGAATATCCCAAGATGATAGCATAACGGCTATAACAGTTGAGGAAATTACTCCTGGCGAGATATCCGGGATTGGCGATATATACGGTCCGAAGCCGATCCTTTGTTACGAGGCATCCCATGGCCGACCATATCGGTTGTCCCATTTCGGCTGTCCCGGCCTACATGTCCGACTTGTTGATTTCGAACCGGGGTGGCCCAGTCTCAAATTACAACCGGTCTCAACCTTACTCGACTGCATCCGACCCAATATAGTAAGAACATAAATTTTGCTAAGAAAAAGCAAATTAATCTATGTATGATATCATATCGAACATTGCCAAAATTGACTATCAAAACTATATGCACATAAAAAATTACGAGATAGAGGAAGTACTTGATATTTGTAACATATTGAAGTCACGTTCAAGGTGATGGAATAGATTTGTCCTTTCTGGTAGAAGACTTGATTTTGGTGTTCATATATTCATGAGATGTATACAAATTTGAGTTCTAGAATCTGGATGGCCTTCATTGTTTGGAGAAGCATCACCGGAGAAGTTGCTTGCAGATACATTAAGTACAGTATTCTAAAAGAATAAAGGGCTTTCATGAACGTTTTTCATAATCAAGGCGGTAGTGCTGTGAGATAATCAGATTTTCATAGTCACAATTATAACATAGAAAATATTGAAGGTAAAATGCACTAAAAAGGGTTTTATTTATTCCATGAAAAAAAGAGTTATAAATTTATTTATCTACATGTTCTAAATATTATTTAAGGTGTCACGCTCCGACCTCGGGATCGTAACCGGCACTCAACCAAGATAATCCGGCCGAGCAAGCCTGCTAGATTTTCTTTTACCCAACTCACCCATAAATAAAGAGAAGGTAAACTTCATTAATTAACACCAAGAGGGTTCATGAACAACACTAATCCCATCACCACTAGTTACTTCATTTATAAAGTCTCAAAATACATACACCTTTCATAGTTGAAGTGGAACATGTAATACACATACGACATTACTATCTTGACCTTCCCAATACCAATACACAACCCACACCATATTTACGGAGCCTCTAACAGATAAAAAAGAGTACAATAATAGTACTGTCAACAAGGCTCAGGCTATACCTCAAAACATAGTACACATACAACAAAAGATGCACGACCCAGAAATGAAGTAGCGCTCACCAAGCCAACTGGGAAGAGAGTATACCGTTATCACTGGTCAATGCCCTCCGTTGTGGAACCACCTGCATACATTAAGGATGCATCGCCCCAGAAATAGGGACGTTAGTACATGTTGAATAGTACTAGTAGGAAAACTAAAAACCTATGCAAGGACTTGGAAATACAACATGAATATGATGAATCATGGTAACAATAAAGGTTTAGTTAGCCATTAAAGCCATAGCAGATTTATTAAGAGCTTTCAATAACATTTATAAATTCTTAAGTCGGGGATCCTCTACAACTACCTTTACACAAAGCGGCCCTGCCGTCTCACCCCAATGTATGCGGGTGGAGGTGTAATCACACTACTAGAAACTCTACACAAAGCAGCCCCGCTACCTCACCCCAATGTATGTGGGTGGAGGTGTATTCAAAATACCATAATCTCTACACAAAGTGATCCTACCACCTCACCCCAATGTATGCGGGTGAAGGTGTATTCACAATACCACAACTCTACACAAAGCGGCCCTGCCGCCTCACCCCAATGTATGCGGGTGGAGGTGTATTCACAATCCCACACTTCGGATTCCCAAAACGATAATAGTTTGTGCAAAAGAGTTCCCTTTAAATCAACCATTTGGCACCTTTGGCCTTAGCGAGTGTAAGTTTATAAGGTTTCATCATATTAGAAATAAGTGTTTAATCACATTGATTTCATACAAGATCTTCTTCTCAAAAGGAGTATAACATAATTAAGTCAAAAATAGAGAATCATTAACACACGAGGTTTCTAACACGTTATGCCAATCGAAAATCAATTTTACTAGTTTGAATACCCCACATCAATAGCATTCCATATTCGAACTTCACACGATGGTTTTGTAAGAACACGGGAATTCCAATACCAGAAAAAGAGTTTAGCCTTCATATCTCGCTTTGAGCTTTCCTTAATTCACTACACAATTCCGAAAATTCTAGCAACTTTGATCTATTTAGAGGCATAGCAAAATTGAACACAAATTAGGAGGGATTCATGGTTTCAGCTCATTTGAGCATTTTATCAAACACTAGGTGGGTATTATGAGTTCCAGGTCCTCCTGTGGTGGATTCCTCCATTTCACTATCCAAAGTCTACCCAATTGAGCTCAACAATCTTCCCACAATCCTAGATAGTATATGCATGCATAATGAACAACTCTCACACTCAAGAACTGCCTGGCTTATTACCTAATTTCAGTTAAATCTCAAAATTGAAGGCTAGAGCTAGAATCTTACCTTTTTGGTTGAAGACCTTATGAGTTACCCTTGTGAAGTCTTCAAGGCTTGAACAAAGATTGATGAACAATGACTTAGAAATTCCTTTTCTCACTCTAGACCACCTTCCTCTCTCTAATTATAAGTTTGAACCTTCTAAAATAATCCCTAGGATTGTTTTATAAGAATGGGGTCAAGTTTATAGAACCAAAATGAAGCCCTGATGCAGATCTGCGGTCTCATATGCGACCGCATAACGCTTCTACGGTCCGCAAAATGGGCCGCATAATGGCCCTCCGAAACTAGGCATTTTGCCTCACTCTGCGACCGCTCAGTGGTCCGCAGACCTATTCTGCAGTCCAGAACTTTCCTCCGAAACTTTTCATGCAACGTCTGCGATGGGTTGCGTGGCCCGCGAAATGATTATGCGGCCACATAATGGACAACATAATGGTCCAAACGTTTGCCCAGATTTCTGCTTCAGTCTGTGGCAAATCTATGGTCCCCAAATCTGTTCTGCGACTGCAGAATGGACCGCAGAAACCCCATGTACTTCCAAAAATTTTCTTCAACTCTCGAACGCACTATTCAACCCAAAAAATCCGAACCGCGGCGAGCTTTCTACAATTAGCAATGCATAAGTCTACCTCGGCATCACAAAACTCCGGATTTTAGGTGAAATTTTTTGGGGCTTTACATAAGGTTTGAAGTTTATGATGGAGAATGGTAAATCTGTATTATACTTTTTATGTTGTAAATTATTTATTAGGTTGCAATATTGAAGAGTACATTCACTTAAACTCTAAGAAGGAAATTATTTATTTAAATTTTTAGTTATTAATAGTTTGAAATTATTTTAATCAAAAGTTGAATAAAAATTTTTTAAACATAAATTAACTTCTAATTTAGGACTTTTCAAATGATGCGATTGGAAGAATCTAAGTACTATAGCAAGTTAGTGTTAAATAAAGATTAAAAAAACAACTTTCCTTATCACGATTGACAAGATAAGTGAAAATTTAAGGAGGATTTTAATTTCTCAAGAGATCCGTGAACTTGTCGATATTGCTGCAATTACAGTTGTGAACGAAGATAAATTTGCAAAGATACGAAAAAAGAAGAGGAAAAGAAAGAATGAAGATCAATGCCCAATAACTAAAATAAAAACGTTGAAAAAGATTAATGCACTTTTACAGTGAAATAAACCATGAACTAATTTGATTTTTGAAGTTGTATTTGTTGAGACAAGCATTGTCTTTAGTGTATCAATCTAAATAATAATTTTAGTGCTTTTTCTTCATATAAAAGTAATTTGTGTTGATATATCGCATTCAAAAATTAATTTGTATTTTGGCCTTCATTATTATCTATAATTCTTTAAATGTTGTTATTATTAATTTTTATAATTATCTATCTAGATTTACAATAAAGATAATCATTCAATCGCCGAAAGACGTCAAGATAAACTCATACCGCAAAGTATAAGTCAACTTAGTGTTATCGAGCTATGAACATTACTAATTATAGCATTTATATTATTTTATATTATTTGATTGTCTAATTCATTCACTATATTAAGAAGGATTCATTATGTAATTTAACATTTCATAATCACCAATCAGATTTGAACTCTAACACTTAATAAATTGTTACTTATATAGTTGTACATGATGAAGCTGAAGATTTTGTGCATGAGATTTACAATTAAATGGAAAAAGCGGCTGCCAAATTCAAAAGGAGATAACAAAAATCCTTAAAGGAGAGAGAAGTTGTACCGATTTCTCCAGGCGATTTTGCATTTGAGCGCTGCCATGGTCGTTCCGATCGGCGGCCAGCCATCTTTTCCGGCTGGTCAGCCTCCTCCCTCTCTCGCCTCAACTAATACAACCACAAACAACAATTCCCAGCCCATAAATTACAGCAACATATTGAAACCTGCCATCCAAAGTGGTCCCATGCAGTCGAACCCTACTTTAAAACTTACTGTCGAGCCTATACAGTTATGACAAGCCACTGTTTTAAATAGAGAACCTTTCATCAAATTCACAGAAGCTGAGGTTGATCACATGAATATAATTGAAGGCTTACAATATGTTGTTGTTGGAAAGCTATCATATGGTTAGCCAGAACTCCAGAAATTACGTAGAATTATCCCAAGTCAATGTGGAATCAAAAGAGAATGTAGTGTTGGTTTCCTTCGAGATCGACATATTTTGATAAGATTGACGTTATGGGAAGATTTCATTAACTTTACGTCGAAAAATGCTTATCATGTCAAAGACAAGGATGGTTATGAATATCAATTGTGACCACTAATTTACGATGCAAAATTCAAGGCCAAGGAAGAAACACCAATAGCTATGGCATAGATTTCCTTTCCAGGTTTGTTGCCTACATTCTTTGTAAAGGAATGCTTGTTTTCATTAGCCTCAACTGTGGGGAAGCCGTTGCATCTTGACATGGCTACAATTAACAAAACTAGGCCTAGTTGTGCGAGAGTTAAGGTCCTAGTTGTCTTGTTAGCAGATTTATCTAAGAAGGTTCGTATGGATATCGAGAATGAGGCCACAGGGGAGCTAAACACTGAATTGGTGAAGATCAATTATGATTTTCTGCCCAAGTATTGTAAGCAATGCAAAATTCAAGGTCATGATCAGTTTGAATGTTAGCGACTTCATCCAGAGCTAATGGAGTCTAACGACAAAGTGAAGCAGGAAGTTACTGGTAATGCTGGAAAATAGAAACAAAATAAGGGTCCTTTAATGATCCTTTCAAGTAGAAAAGTTGTTGCTAATGTTGGTGAACAATGCAAGGAAATGCGAGATAATCGTGTTAAGAAACATGTTCAACAGGAAGAAGCACAAGGCAACGGTGAGAAAGAAATTGTTCCAGTTGATGGTGTTCAAACGACTAATAAGTTTGCTGCTTTGGTGGAGGATGCAGATGATAATGAAGAGAACAATCACCTAGCTTTGGTGGAGCAAACTCAGGTCAATCGCAGCCCTAAACCTACTCATACTGAAACTGGGAGAACCTTGAATCCAGCTGCACCAATTTATAATCCTTCTTCACCTGGGATTGCAGCTTCTCAGGATATTGGAAAAGAATGTAGAAGCCAGAAGGATAAGGAGAAAGAACAAGTAATGTTAAAGGAATCCACATCACAATGGGTCAATAGAGCCTTTGGAGGCAACAACGTTACTACTAATCAATCATGCCAAGAGATCCCTTCACAAACGTTGAACACTCAAGAAGATATTGTCAATCCAAGGATCGGCAAGAATGATGTCTCAAAGGGACTTGATGCTAATGTGACTAATGAACAAGGAGGAACATATGTGAAACAAATTGATAGGGCTGATCAGTCAAACAAAGAAAAGAATTTTCCTACAGCAAGTCCACTGCTGGGGAGATTATGGAGTCAAGAGGTAGAGAATGATTCAGAAGCAGAAGGGGAATTACAATCAGATGATGAGCTAGACAAGGAGGTAGTTGATAGTCAGATTGATGGCCAGGAGTCTGAAGAAGGAGTTCACTTCTTAGAGGAAGATGAGGAAGATCATGAACTGATGCGAGTAGATGCTGATGGAGATAAGCAGGAGGAAGCTAGTGATCTGATGCCTAAACCTCCTGAT
Organism: Nicotiana obtusifolia; assembly: GCA_002018475.1. NCBI lineage: Eukaryota > Viridiplantae > Streptophyta > Magnoliopsida > Solanales > Solanaceae > Nicotiana > Nicotiana obtusifolia. The sequence goes on along the minus strand of MCJB01050928.1, from coordinate 21,463 downwards.
ATCCAAAATATTTGTCTTAGACCAACTTTTCTTGATGTAAGCCTCAATCATAATGACCAAATCCTCACCCTAGAAAATCCTAATCCTAATCCTAAAACTAACCGCAATCCTATCACTAGCATCTAAAGCAAAGAATTACAGAAAAATAAAAAACTGCTGTCATCTTCCAAGATGCAGAATGTGGCTAAGGAATCTACTAGCAGGGCAGTAGTTCCTAAACCTTTTAAAACTCAGCTAGCCAAACAATCTCCAGCAGTAGATGATGAAAAGAATGGAGAAGGAAAAGGAAGAGATATGGATGAGGAATCCACAGCTTAGAATTTCAGGAATGTTGCTCGATATGGTGACTTATCTCCTAGGCATATGGATAGAGCAAAATCTGCAGGCAGAGGTAGGAAGAAGCAGCAAAAAGAAGCTTCTAATTTTCCTATCCCTGGTACAGGAGTTCAAACAAGAAGGACACTCTCCATCTACCAATTAATGATGAATGCATTTATTTGAAACATTAGATCAGTGAATACAAAGCAATCCTTTGAAAGGCTATTTATAATGCATAGACAACAACACTTTAGATTTTTGGGTTTAATGGAGCCTGTGCAGCAATCTAGAAAATTGGAGAGATACAGAAGAAGGATAGGTTTTGCTAAGGCTTTTGTAAATATTTCTAACAAGATTTAGGCATTTGTGGATGAAGATTATGAAGTTACAGTAATATTGACATGGAGCAGCAGATGACCTTAAGACTGGTGGATTCTAATTCGTAACAGGAGGTAATTCTTACCTTAGTTTATGCCAAGTGCGATGCTATTCAGAGGATTGAACTGTGGGACACATTATATGATTTGGCTTATGATATGTCAACCCCATGGATAGTTGGGGGTGATTTCAATGTGATTTGGGATGAGGAGGAGACGTTTGGAAGTCTACCAGTACATCTCATTGAGATTGTGATTCTAGGCATTATGTAATTACATGTACCTTGCATGATTGGAGATTACTCATTTGTCCAAAATAGGATCATATCACATTCCCTTACAAATCACGTGTGATCCAAATTTCATACCTGTGAAGAAGCAATTTTGATTCCTTAATTTTTGGACAGAAGATGATACCTTTCAAGATGTTGTGAAGGAAAACTGGACGATAGACTTTAGTAGTAATCCATTCATAATTTTCAATCACAAATTGAAGAAGTTGAAGCGACCATTATCAGCATGGAGCAAGGCTACGTATGGGGATATTTTCCAAAAGATTGCTAGCTTGAAGAGGTGGCACTTGTTCATGAGGCACATATTGAAATCAATCCAACAAATCTTAATAGAGAAAGACTTAACAAAGTTCAGGCTTAACTTATCAGATTTTTGTCTCTCGAGCAAGACTTTTGGAAGCAAAAGTCTGGCATGTCATGGTTTAAGGATGGAGATCGCAACACTAAACTCTTTCATGCACAAGTGAATGGTAGGAGAAGAAGATTGCAATTAAAGAGAATACGGAATAATGAAGGTAACTTTTTTTCAAAATCAATTCCATGAGGATGTCGTTCCTACTGCTTTGGGGATCATTGATCATGTTCCTAACATGGTACCTTTGATCAGAATCAAGAACTGGTGAAACAACCTATGAAAGATGAAATCAAGAGGGTTGTCTTTGGCTTAAATAGGGATAGTGCTGGAGGATCAGATGGATTCACTAGGAAATTCTTCCATAGATGTTAGGACATAATAGGAGATGATGTATTTAACATGGTGATGTAGTACTTTAATGGTCATGGACTATTAAGATTTATTACTCATACAAATCCGGTGCTATTGCCTAAGAAGAAGGAAGTTGCTACTTTTTCAGATATGCAAACTATTAGTTTGAGCAACTTCGTTAACAAAGTTTTTTCAAGAGTTATTCATGAAAGGCTTGCTCCTTTATTGCCTAATCTCATCTCAGATAAACAAGCGGGTTTTGTTAAATGAAGGAGCATCGTAGAAAATGTGTTGTTAAGTCAAGAAATCATTATTGACATTAGGTTAAAGACAAGAGCAGGACCTAATGTAGTGATGGAATTAGATATGAATAAAGCTTACGATAGGCTTTCCTGGATATTCATGACTAAAGTATTGAGGAAAATGGGCTTTTGTGAGAGGTTCATTGGTGTAGTGTTTGGCATTGTGTCTAACAACTAGTATGTTTTAATTAATGGCCAACTGTATGGATTTTTAAAGTCCACCGGAGGAGTTAAGCAAGGGGACCCCTTGTCACTTACATTATTCATTTTAGCTGCTGAAGCTATGTCTAGAGGTTTGAATGCTCTTCATCTAAACTTATACTTTTGTGGATTTGGCTTGCCAAAGTGGAGTCCTAAGGTTAATCTCTAGCGTATGTTGATGATACTATCATCTTCTCATCATCTGATGCTACTTCATTACAACTAATTTTGGAGATTTTGAGTGCCTAAGAGGTAGCTTTTGGACAATTAATTAACAAGGAAAAATCAACAATCTATATGCATCATTCAACAAGTTTGGAGGTTTTGAACAAGGTGCAAAGAGTAACTGGAATTGGCAAGCAGGAATTTCCTTTCACTTAACTAGGCTGTCCAATTTTTTATGCTAGAAGAAAAATGGACTACTATCAGGGGCTTGTTAACAAAGTGCTTGACAAGCTTCAATCATAGAAAGCTAAACTTCTATCGATTGGTGGCCGGGCTGTATTGATTTCACATGTTCTTCAAAGCATGCCAATACATTTGTTGTCAGCTGTGAACCCTCCATCCTTTATTATTAATAAACTTCATAAATTATTTTTTCGTTTTTTCTGGAGTAATTCAGTAGGAGGAAGAGCTAAACATTGGGCATCATGGGATATATTATGCTTGCCACAAGAAGGAGGGATTGGATTTAGATCGTTACATGATGTAACTAAAGCCTTATTTTGTAAACTATAGTGGAACTTTAGAACAAAGCCTACTTTGTGGAGCTCATTCATGTGTCGATGCAGCAGACAGTCCTAAAATGTTGGGCAGCTCAGGTGGTACATAGATTAAATCCTATACTCCAGACTTTACCTTCGATTATAGTGTGGGAACTTTAGAAAAGAAGGAATAACTGTAAGCATGGAGAGGTAGTGACAGTAAGTAGGGTGATCTACCATATCTCATCTACACTACAAGATATGGTAAGACTAAGGAAACCAAGTTTACAAAAATGTTCCTAATAAATGGCCAGATTTATTACATGTAATGGAGCATTACATGCTAGAGTTGAAGGTGACGAAGGTCTTATGGGAATTACCTGAACAAGGTTGGGTGAATGTTCTGATGGGGCATCAAAGGATAATCTAAGAAGGATTTCTTGTGGTTCTGGGTGAAGGTGAATACTGATTGGTGAATGATGATGAATTACAATGTCTCTATTTGAGAGTAAAGGTTGCGAAAAACTAGAAGGAATGGAGGATATGAGTGTAAGAAGTAGGGGAAGCAGGTGATGATTCTGTTTTTCACAAACTCTATTTGTGTTTTTGCAGGAAATGTTACTGTATCCATGCCTTACTATGTAACACAAATTCAATGGGTGGTATTAGCACCTAGTGCTCATTCCCTTGAAGGAGTATTAGTAGTAGGCATAAGCACGGAAGCAAGGAGGAATTCCAGTATACTAGGGTCGTCTTACAGTCATCGAAAGATGGCTTTTGACATCCAGCATCCTAGTGCTTCAATCCTTCATCTGAACACCAGTAATTTCACCATGAAGTTACAAGTAAAGGATTCATAATACTGGAGTTATTACACAAGAATGCGCAGGAGTTTAATCGCGACAATCGTGTCATTTATGGGTGACTTGGGCTTTTGGCATTCAAAAATGTGATTAATGGTCGCATTGTGGAGTAAAACCCCAATGTACTTCATTCACTCTATATCCCAGAAATGGTGCCAAACAAATGTTTTGATAGATCACTGCTGGAGTCCACACGATTTCCTCACCAATCAGTGCATGCCCATTCTCGTGCACAATTGCTGGACACTTGAAGCAATGAGGAATGCATGTGATTTTACTAATCCTTATAATAATGCATGTAATCTACTGGATTCTAGACATCAAGAGGCAGGAATTATAGGGTGTGTTTGGGAAAATGCAACATTATGCAAGGAGGAGGAGAAACGCATCAAGGATACGACAAGATAGTGAAGGGTATGCTACTGAACACTACACAATTTGGAGATGATCACACGAGCTCCATACACAAGGAAGATACAACTAGAGCTTTGAAAGAAAAACTAATGGCTACGCAACTGGATTCAATCTCGTATCCAGTTCTGAATAAGGAGTATGAACGAAATTCAAACATGCGATTCAATTGGGATGGTATAGCATTGCTAATTTATTTCCTTTTTAGATTACAATTTGTACTATCACTGTTGAGTACTATACTCAACTTTGATAATAGGAGCTATGTGACTGTCAAAGTTTATTTCTTTGATTTTGTAAGACCTCCTGATATTTTATTCTCTTTATTTTTAGATATATATAAAAACTAGCCCTAAGCACCTTCCGTAGCTGATTTGCTAAAGAAAACAAATAGAAAAAGCGAGGCTTGAATATTACAAAAAAGAGCAATTAACTTTGAAAAGATAATTATGTCGAGGCACAATTAGTATTGCTATAGTTAAAAGCCGATACAAAGAAGATAAAGTTGATTTAAGAATACTGATTCCGGCATTATCTGTAGAAGCCATCAAAGTTTCAAAAGAGAGATGTACCAAAGTTTATTTGATGGTATGATTGCTAGATGCATAGAGATAGAATTAATTGAAGGGTATGTCTTTTGATTTTATTCATCAAAGGTTTTTTAAGGCTAGGCGATAATTGTGGCTTTTTTGGTATATTTTAATTTGTAATTTATTGCTAAGTCAAATAGTTTTCCAATATGTATGTATATTAATAATTAGTAACTCTTTTTGGTATATTTTTATGTCAAAGTTAAAATTAATACACGTCATTCAAGTGGTTTTTTTTAATACATAAGGTGTAAGGGTAGGCGGGTATGTGATTAATCATTAGTGATCGGAACAGCACCGCCGCGTCTTTCACTTTTTTGGTCAGACAAAACCTCTCTCATAAAGTTTTGATTGGATATATATCATTAAAATCATCCTTCTTTCAGCAATTTTATCCACTTGATTCGTTTTTTGCATTATCCCCCTTTTTTCCCTTCTAAGATATTTTTATTTTGCTCCTCTTAACTTCTTTTTTAGCTAAAAAAAAAAAAAAGAAAAGAAAAAAAGACAGAAACTTTAGCAGCAACATGATGAGAAGGCAACAGGATCAACAATCTAAGCTTCTGTACGATCTTTCCACAATGATTCTTAACATTCTCCGATCTCCAACGACGGCGCCGTTCGAGTTTTCCGACCAGTTCCCGGCGCTGGAGAGGCCGCCGATGCAGCAGATTAGCCCGGCGGGTTTTGCATCCCTGCTTCTGGGTATTTCTATGGCTTTGATGCTCTGTGGATCTGTGACGTTCTTTATTGGGTTTTTCATGATGCCATGGATTCTTGGGTTGGTGATGGTTTTGTATCTTGCTGGGATTGTTTCTACTTTGTCAATGATTGGACGTTCCATTTTCTGCCCTATGCCTATGCCGCCTTCCTCTCAACCGCCAAGAAAAGATGTTCAACGTAAGGATTGTTTTAAGAATTCTTATGATGTTTGTTTAGCTATTCAACTTGTAGATCGACTCCCTTCTTGCTCTTATTTCTTTTGTATGTCTTCCGCTTGTTTTCCCTTTTACTGGCGCATGATTGTTACGACCTTCCTTTTGATCTATTTTCATATCTTTGTTAGATTTCATTGTGGTGTTGTCACTAGTTCTATAATATCCGGGATTTGAATATTACGGCTTTGAGTTTGGAATTCTACTGCAACCTATTTTATTTACTGCTGGGTCGAAATTCATTACTAGTATTTATTTAGTGAATTTTAACACATACCAGATTTGAACCAAAAGTTACCTAGTTCACATGAACCCGTAACTAAAGCACCCCTAATTTAAGTTAGTAAGTTACATTAAACTATTACAACTGTAGTTGTTTAATGATTTATCAGGTTATTTAGATTATTTTCTAGATATCAGTTCATACAACTTTACACTGTTTATTTATTTAATTTAGAAGTTTGATGATTATATACTCACTTACACCATGTAATTGAATCAAAATGACAACTATATGAGATGGTGGATTACTTAACTAACTAATAATTATTTCTTGAGTGAATAAAACTGGAAGGCGATGTAACTGTGTTTTCTGGTTGCTCTGATGTTCGTTTTTTTAAGTACTCATAATTTGGATATAACAGAGTTTTCCTCATCTGTTCTCTTTCTACTTGACATTTGTGAATATGATTTCATTCTCTCTAAGGTGCCCTACCTTACTGCCTGCTATATATCTTATGCAAATTGGTTTAATATGTCAAAAACCAAATCACCTCATTAATTTGCTTACTTTCCAAAATTTAAGGATCAATTAGTAGTTGCCAATTATTTTCTTTGGGCTTTCCAATATTTTAGAGACTGGTTGGCCTATCTGCATGGGGTTCTTATTAGCATAAGATTACCTGGTTTTATGTTTTTTTGGTTAACTTGGCCTCCATTTTTCTTAATTATTTCAGTAGCAGAGTGAGTAGAAAGTATGATGCAAATACTCACAAGAAGATCAACTGACAAGAGTAGGAAGAGTGTTTTTCACTTTGCTAAAGTTTGATATATCAGGAAAAATAAATAGTATATTGCTACGAATTCTCACCCAATATGTAACAGAATTTTGCCCTTTAAGAATGAATCATTGTTTATAATGTATTTAAGGTAAATAATAAGTTATTTTGCATCATAGAGTTATAGTTTATGATGATGATGATGGTGCATGTCACCAATGAGACCAGGGGCAAGGGTGAACAGGAAACTTGTTTTGTGAATCCTTAAAGTAGGGGGAGGTTTTACAAACAGTTACTTGGCACCTTTAGTCGCTAATTCTCAGCATGTGCATTCTACCTATTCGAGGAGACAACTTAATTATAAGCTTTTCATCGACAAGCTGTGTGGTCAGTACATTAAGTTCAATCTGCTTCTGAAATCGTGCAATGATTGGATATAGATGTTACCAATTATCTATTTGGTTAAGATTTAAAGTTTTCTGTTTAAATTTGTGAGGGGACCACTACAACTCATTCTTCGGTGGTTTAAGGAAATAGTATGACAGAGAAATCAGCTTTGTTTGCTTCACCAAATTCATTCAATCTAGCTGTATTAGACTGCTCTTTTCCTTTTTCGAAATAGGGTAGAAACTCAGGAGTCGTACTTCCTGTTTGTTTTGTTCCCTCGACAAGTAATTGTTGCTTCTCAAGAATGATTTATGTGGGAGGTTGAGATACAATGTGGTGCAAGATGTATTGTCCAGTTCTATGTGATATCTCATGTTTCATATCTCTGTCGACTCACCTATTTATATCCTCTATGCTTTCCCAGAATGATTCATGTGTGACATTGAAATGCTGATGTGGTGCAAGATGTATTCTCCCGTTCTATTTGATTTTCCATGTTTCATATTTCTGTTGACTCATTTGTTTATATTCTCTGTTGCAGCCTGTCAAATATTATGAAGCAATTTAAACGTTTGTATTGGTCACAACAAGGGTGAGGAGTATGGTGCAGCCGCCTGCAAATATTTAAAGAGAGGATGCAGGAGTGGTGGTATAATATATGCTGCTCTTTGTTGCAGCGCGAGAGGACGGTTTAGGTATTTAAAAGTGAAAATATGTTAGCTATTTCTTATAGGAAGATCAAAATGGATGTGCCACATTATTATTATTTTTTAAAATTCTCAGTGCACTATGCTGTGTCTCTTCTGACTTTCAAGATATAGAAACAATGGCTTGTTTTCATCCGCCAAGTGAGATCGCTGGAAATGAAGTAAACTCAAAGCTTAATTAGTATTTTAGCTGTGGATATTTCCCTGATATATGATCTTGTCATTTGGAAAAACATAAAGGAAATCTCCCTGTTCAAAAACGAAAAAAAAAATTATTTCTGTTCAATTGTAAGCTGTGAATTAGAGAACTGACAGGCTTCTTTTGCATTAGTTTTTTTTTTCAAAATATTGTCACGATCCAAAATTCACCTGGTCGTGATGGCATCTAACCTCATGTCACACCCCAACCTTGAGAGATGCGACCGACACACGACACTCAAAGGCCCGTGCGAACCGATGACCATGCTTAGACCTTTTTATTAAATAATCTGGGCCAACAAGGCCTCCAAGTGATAGTGCCAGGATTTAAAATGTACACTTCCAACTATGGAAGAGACTTTAGCATTGATATATTTACACACATATACGTCCATGCCATCAGGGTCATGTCACGACTCAAAATTCTGCCTTAGGCATCGTGATGACATCTAGTATCTAAAACTAGGTAAGCCGATTACGTACACCAATTAAACCAATTTAACAATGATATTTTTACTCAAAGATTTATATAAATACCGAAATAAATGTGAAATAAGCCTTCACGGCAATAATGACTACAACCTCCTAAGACTAGGTAATATAGAGTCACGAACTCTAGCTGAGTACATAGAAAGATCTCAAAAATCGAAATACAATACTATTCGGATATCAAGCTGACAATACAATAAAAGGAAAGGACTCCAAGGGACTGTGACGACCAACCAGCTCTACCTTGAATCCACGCGATTGATAAACTATCTCTACCTGAGTCTGATATCTCCAATACCTGGATCTGCACAAAAATGTACAGAAGTATAGTATGAGTACACCACGGCCGGTACCCAGTAAGTATCAGGACTAACCTCGGTGGAGTAGTGACGAGGTACAAGTCAAGACACCTACTAATAAAAATAACATATGCAGTATAAAAGTATAAAGCTTACAATGAAAGCAGGAATCGGTAAATGGAAACAAGAATCAACATGTGATATAAGCAGTAAAGTAATAAAAATAATGTTAAAGTACCAGTGAGAACATATAAGTGAAACAAATGACAACCAACTAATCAAGTTGTTCTAACACAAGTCTCACAACGAATTACTCCGAGATACCTCATCTCAAAATCACAAGTTGAGTCTCAAACTACAAATCATCATATGCTCACGGCACCTTGTGCCTATATTTCTAACCACAACCGCATGGACACGTCACGTGCCAATATCTCAATCCGCCAGCATGATCATAGGCTCACAATCACAATTCGCCCGGCATGATCACAGGCTCACAATCACAATCCGCCCGGCGTGATCACATGCTCACTATCACAATCTGCTCGACATGGTCAAAGGCTCAATATCGCAATGAAAGCAGATAATACAAAAATGCATGGGCATGGATAAATAAATGTCAAGTTTCATACTCCTGAACTAGTATAAGTGGCATGCTATAGTGCATGCTTATGCAAGTGTAATATTACAGCCCAAGTCAACAAATAATATCAAAGACATCGAGTATCTCATTGAAAGCAACACAACAAGTCACGTAAGGTGTATGACATACACAAGGAAAATCACACAATCACACGAATATCATCAATATAATGCCCCTAGGCCATTACACATTATCCTTGACATTGCCATCCTTATCTTTTCATATTGATAACATCATAATACAATAGTAACCCTTATCTATCCGCCCAGACATTTAACATAATAGCCACTCGTATCATTCCAATAGCCACCCGTATCACTCCACCCTGACAATAGCATTAACCACCCTTATCACTCCGCACAATCATCAACAGTGAGATGCCACCCTTATGCTCCATATAACGACAATACTGAGGTGCCACCCTTGTGCTCCATATAACAACAGTCAATCCACACAACAGATTCACATGTGCTAACATCACAACAACACGATATATCAACTCGTATCACAAATGCCCATAGGCCACAACCTCTTGTCACGCCCCGCCCGGCGGGCCCGCGACACGGGCACCGGACCCTGCTCGCAGAGTGCCGGCGAACCCTTTATTTCAGCTATCTTATTGTTTCAAACAAAAAGATCATTTAATTGGACCTCTCATTGGGGTCACGCCTCGTACACATACATACATACACACATCCATGGAAACGTGTCACCGTGTTTAGGCATAAGATTTACAAAACATAGATACACCTTGACACCTATTTATACATAGCCAATCACTGTCTATACACCACTGGTATTGTCTATTGAGCCTCTATTAGAACAGACATTAAACATCCTAATGCCGGAACAGGGCCCCAACATGCCCAAAATGTCTATACAAATGCATACCAAAATGTAGCAAGCCCGAAGGATGAGTCTTGCCAATATCTGCTGAACTGGTGGCCTACTGTGGTGGGGGAGCTCCGTCTGTCAATCTATTAGGACCTGCAGCACGATATGCAGCGTCCACAAGATAAAGGACGTCAGTACGGAAAATGCACTGAGTATGTAAGACATGAAACACAATATAAGAGCAGTAATATAGACATCAGGATAGAAACATATAACTCGTAGCAAAGGAATTGCCTCTGAGGGCGGCTAACCATAACACGTAGTAATATTTATGTCTAATTACATACTTTCATTGCGTCGTTGTTATATTTCCTATTTCCATCATTACAGCATTATACTATTACCGTTGCGAGTTTACCATTTTCAAATACATTCTCATTACCTGGTGCATTACGTAACCGTTACCTTAACCCACTATCTGCGCCACTGTAGGCTTGTCATTTTCATATACATTTAATGTTACTGAAACCGTTTACGTACACGTTACCACACAATC
>MCJB01050928.1:0-10026 GCA_002018475.1 Nicotiana obtusifolia | reverse complement strand
ATTTACAGCACATGCAACCCAATTACAACCCCTAATAGCCATGATCCATCCCGTTTAACCCCACTTATTTCGATTTCATGGCTCCTAGTCATATTTCCATAAGTTCTTACGGACATGCAACCACCTATCATGAATGTTTAAGGGAAAACCTCATGAAAGGGAGTAGTAACATACCTTGCATGTGAATTATTTGACCCTCTTCTTTGATTCCTCAATTTCTAGGTCTTTGCTTCCAATGGGGTTCGTAGGAGGGGAAAACTCAGCTAGGGTTTCCTTTAATTCTTCAATTCCTTGCTTCCCTTCTTCAATTTAGAGTTTGGAAGAGAGGGATTTAGTTGTTCAAATGTGAGAGCTTTGAGAGGGGTCGTTTGGGGGCTTTCTACTATGCTTAGACTTAGAAAAAATGAAGAAGGGACGGGTTTGGGTCCCTTTTATAGGCCTAGGGTTAAGTGGCACACGTACCTGAAAAATGTCAGGTTTGCGATCGCATAACCACCGCAAACAGGGTATGCAGTTCGCATTTTGGTCGCAGATCTCTCCTAAAAAATCTGTTGCATTATGCGACGCAGAAGGGCCAGAATGCGGTTCGCATTTTCAACAATGCGATTGCATTCTGGTCGCATTTTGGACATTGGTTTAGCCTAGTACTCTGCTCCATTCTGCGATAGAGGGTGTCATTATGCGGTCCGCATTTCAGTTATGCGGTCCGCATTCTGGCCGCATTCTTGTCACAACTTCAGCCCAGAACTCTGTTCCATTCTGCAACGGAACATGTCGCATTTGCGGTCCGCATTTTGATAATGCGGTCCGCATACTGGCTATGCGACACCCTTGTCCTTTTTCTTAACTTTAAACCATTTTCCGGGTTTTTATGGGCTATTTCACAGTGTATTTTAATGTACGAGTTTCACGGGTTGTAACATTCTCCCCCCCTTAGGAACATTCGTCCCCGAATGTAGGGATCTATGAAAGGTAATACTACAGGGGGAGGGGTTTCAGCTTTTATAGGCTTCGTTCGGACGCCACGAATCCCAGCATTAAATGAAAGATAATAATGAAGAGTATCTCAAGTTTCTATGTACCTCATACGGATGCTTCCCTTTTTAATGCATTCCGGGTTTCCTCGCCATCATCATCATTTACGTTGGGAAACAGGTATGGATATTTAGCTTTCATCTCTTCCTCTGCTTCCCATGTCATTTCCTCCACGTCCCTGTTCCTCCATAGTACTTTAACGGAAGCTACATCCTTTGTCCTTAGCTTGCGGACCTGTCGGTCCAATATAGCCACTGGTACTTCTTCGTATGTCAGATCCTCTGTGATTTGCATGTCTTGGATGGGAACGACCCGAGAAGGGTCTCCAATACACTTCCTCAACACGGACACATGGAATACCGGATGGACAAATTCCATTTCGGATGGTAGTTCCAGTTTATAGGCAGCTTTTCCAATTCGGCGAAGAACTTGATATGGACCGATGTACCTCGGGCTCAATTTACCTTTCTTCCCAAAACGCATGACACCCTTCATGGGTGAGACTCTCAGGAACACCCAATCGCCAACTTGAAATTCCAAATCACGACGTCGGACGTCGGAATAGGACTTTTGCCTGCTCTGTGCAGTCTTCAATCGTCCCTGTATTAATCGTACTTTCTCAACGGCTTGATGGACCAAGTCCGGCCCATACAGTTCCGTTTCACCAACTTCGAACCACCCAATTGGCGATCTACACTTCCTCCCATACAATGCCTCATATGGGGCCATTTTGATGCTGGAGTGGTAACTGTTATTGTACGCAAACTCTATAAGTGGGAGATGATCTTCCCAACTACCTTGGAAATCTAGGACACATGCTCGCAGCATATCTTCTAATGTCTGAATGGTACGCTCAGCCTGCCCATCAGTTTGTGGATGAAAAGCTGTGCTGAGATTTATTTGCGTACCCAAACCTTTCTAAAAAGATTTCCAGAAGTTAGCTGCGAATTGGGCTCCTCTATCCGATATAATGGACATTGGTATCCCATGAAGCCTAACGATTTCCTTGATGTACAGCTTTGCATAATCTTCAGCTGTGTAGGTTGTCCTAACTGGTAGGAAGTGAGCACTCTTGGTAAGCCGATCCACTATCACCCAGATAGAGTCGAACTTACGATTGGTGCGAGGTAACCCAACAATGAGGTCCATGTTAATTACCTCCCATTTCCAGGTCGGAATTTCTATATCCTGAAGCAGTCCACCAGGCTTCTGATGCTCTGTCTTTACTAGTTGGTAATTAGGACACTGAGCTACGAATCCCGCAATTGACTTCTTCATTCCACTCCACCAATACTGTTCCTTGGCATCATGATACATTTTGTTTGAGCCAGGATGGATGGAATACCTAGATTGGTGAATTTGCCTCATGATTCTCTCTCACAAATTTGCTACATCAGGCACACACAATCGGCCTTGACACCTCAAGGTCCCATCCCCTGCGATCTCGAAAGATGAGATCCTGCCTTGCTGAATGCCTTTTCTCAATTGCATCAAGGTGGGATCTTCGTTTTGCCGTGCTTTTACTTCAGCTACTAGAGATGATTCGGATGTGTTATGCATGACAATACCCCCACCTTCGGAGTCTAACAGTTTGACTCGCATACTGGCTAGCTGATGGAGTTCCTTGGTTAAACTTCGTTTAGCTGCTTCGACGTGTGCTAAGCTTCCCATCGACTTACGATTGAGGGCGTAGGCCACAACATTGTCCTTGCCCGGATGATACAATATTTCAACGTCGTAGTCTTTCAGTAATTCAAGCCAGGAAATTACTGATCACATCAACCCCTAACCACTGTTTTCTCACGTGCAGGTTATTGGACATCACAGTTTTGCAAAACAGATTTTGGAGGGAACAAAGCAGAAGCATTAAAGCACACAGCAGGCAAAAACGATCTGAACTAGCAGATGTAGTCAGCAGCACCAGACAAGAGATAGCTGGATCAATAACCAACCTACAAGCTACTCAAAAACAACAATCTCATCTGCAGGGACCAACTATTTCTGAGCACTTCAAGGAGGACAAAAGCAACAGAAGCAGCAACAATCTTAGCAGCAGCTACAGAAGGTCAAGGAACAACATGAAACAACAATCTAGCAGCAGTAGCAGTAGCTCAACAAAACAGGGCAAGGCATGACCTATCACCCTGCAGCAAGGGAGTCAGCTATACCAGCAAAATAGCAGAACTAGTACAACAAAAACTCAGCACCCAGCAGCACTCAGCAATACCCAACAATACCAGCACCAGCAGCTCAATCTACTAGACCTAACAGCCAATCACTCACTGCCAGCATCTTTGTTCAACTGGCCAAACCAGCAGACATACTTCTTGGACAACCAGAGGAGCTAAACAACAAGGATACAACAGCAACTCATCAGAGGACCAGCAAGCTGGATGATTTGAAACACAGAAAAATCACACAAATAGCACAGCAAGGCCAACAGCACCCACACAACAACCTACCGCAATCACCCCACCTGATGACAGCAGGAACAGAGAAGTGCAACCCAGGGAAAGCCAAGAGAGAAAGGATACTGAAGAAGCAGCAATGCCAGCACCAGCAACTCAGGTATACAATATCACAGACAAACTGCAAAGCAAGCAACAACGGGGAAGACAGAAACAATGGAATCAGAAACTTTGAACATAAGCACTCAAGCAATGCCAGAAACAATAGCTCACAATGGTCTGACCAGTAGCAAAACAAGGAAACAATACAGCAGCAACTCATCAATAGAACCAGCAACAACAACAATTGCAACAATCACAACAGTTATAGTGGCTTCAGCAACAAAGGCAGCGTCAGCATTGCAGGAAACTATTCTCAAAGAGTAAGGTTATTGGCGCAATTGCATTGTGTGGTATTGGCACACCTGGTGCTCAGTCTAATGCAATTGCATCAATCACCTTTTTCCTATAAAAATAACTCCTCACACAGAAGCATCTTATTCTTCAAGTACACTACCCTGGACTACTTCCCTTGGATTAACAATGGACCAGTTCCACTTGACACCAGGAATCACATGAACAACAATTGCAACCTCATCAGCAAAGACCACCACATTGCAAGCAACTCAGATATCAGCATCACAGTCAACAACAACACTCATTTGCGATCATCAAAAACACCTATAACCAGCCCTCACCTTAGTACAATTGCAACAACAAGCACATAGGCACCAAACATTCTCAGCAACTCCATTGCCTCCAGAACCATTAACACACACACTAGCAAACAACAGGATAACATTAGCATCAGAAACAACAACAACTCAACATTTGCACAATTTCCAGGAGTGATTACATCAGAAACAACAACTACCAACACCACAGAAGCAGTAGGAAAAACAGCAACACATTACAACAGCAACAACAGAAACAAACGCCAACAGCAGCAGCAAGAAGACAAGGGATCAAGCCAGAAATCACATAAAGGAAAAGCAGCACACAGAGGCAAAAGAAACAAAAGAAATCAGAGAGTCTACAACAGCATTCATAAGAAGCAGGACACCCTAAATCAGGCTACTACATTCAGCAGAGAAGGCCACTGTCATCTTAAATCGATCACTTTTGCAGAGTACTTTCGACTGTGGCAGAACAAAAGAGACCAATGCTCACACAAGACATTTGATGCAATTCTCAGACAATCCCAAGCTTTTGGAAAAAACTTTGGCAATAGAACAAGGAAACCACTTTGCACTTATTCAATAGGAGTAGGAATACATGTAATTTGTATAGTCGACCTAGACTTACTTCTCATCGTTTTTGTACATATGACAATGTATCAACATTATAAGATAGAAAGTCATCACATCACATTAGGTCTGACATATTTAGACTCGTTTGATCACCAAGTGAGGAGGATCAAACACACACAACATCTAACCAATTATCACCTTTTAGGTACCTTTAGAAAGACAAGGTACATGCACTTTTTTGGGGAGGTAAGGTTCATGTCCCCCTCCGTTGATGTATATTCTAATATTTGATAATAAATTGATCATATTTACCAAAAAAAATACTAATAATATCCCTGTGATGTAGTGAGCCTGAAGCCCGCGAACTCTGACCTAGACCCAAATAGGTAAATCATTCATATCGAGGCCTCTGAAACTGTGGAGGAGCATTAGTTACAGATGGTGCCAAACTCCTCGAAAATTGGGGCCTGACACTACTTTTGAAGTCACTGGAATACCCTGCAAATCTTGTCCTCTTATGCTGGCCCTTATCCTGCTCCCTGTCTACTCCTTGCTGGCGCTTACGATCCTCTAATGTCTGGGCATAAGCCTGAATACAAGAAATATCCATACCCTCTATCAAAGATGCTGTTGTGCACTCATTTATCAGATGTGGTCCCAATCCGTTCACAAACAAATGGACCCTATCACTCATCTCGGCCACCATATTGGGAGCATACCTTGCCAAAGAATCAAACTGCATGCTGTACTCCGCACGCTCATGTTACCTTGTCTAAGGTTTAGGAATTTATCGGCTCTGGCTCGTCGTACCTCAACTGGCAGGTAGTGACGAAGAAACGCCTCAGAAAATTCATTCCACACAGGTTGGGGAGCATCTGGACCCCTGGATCTTTCCCAACTATCATACCAGAAGACTGCTAAATCCCGTAACTGATTAGAGGCCAATTCCACTGCCTCCGTATCACTAGCATGTATAACCCGCAGTGTGCGATGAATCTTATCAACGAAAGCCTGCGGGTCCTCCTTGGGGTCTGACCCGGTAAACACTGCAGGATCTAGATTAATAAAAACGAACTCTGGCACTAACCGGTTTATCAGCAACACAGGTATTCTGCCTCTGAGTCTGAGAAGCTACCAAGCTAGTCAACAACTGTACCGCATTCCGAAAATCCTGGTCTTTAGTACCAGATAAAGGAACTGGAGATGCTGGGTGGCTTCTAATATCCTCTGGGGAAGGAGGAGTAGATGAGGTCCGAGATGGCATCTCACTCTGAGGCTCATTTTGGCCCTCTCTAACTTGGGGCACCTGACTGGTACCCTCTCCTGCATATGTATCGAGCCGTCTACTATTTGCTTGCTTCCTAGTCGAAGGCATAGCTGTACGCAAACAAGATGAATGTTAGGGACGAACTCTTATGACTCAGCTCTACGCACAATTTAGATTTAGAAAGAACGTAACAACCCTAAATGTCAGGCAGCCTCATGATTATAAATGTGGCGTGCTACACACCCATAATCAGGACTCTACTAGACGCGGCTAATAGACAATCCCTATGACATGACCTGCTATAATACCAATTCTTGCCACGACCCAACCCGGAGGGCTGTAACTGGCACCGGACCCTACACCACGGGCACCGGCGTATCCTTCATCTAACTTTCCTTATTATCTATAAGGCTTATCATACACATACAATCTCGAACAATAATCATAATGAACTGAAATATAGTATCGTGATATGAACATACTTATATACATAATATGGCCAACAAGGCGGCAAGGCAAAACCATACAACAAAATACATACGTTTGCCGACAAGGCAATTCAACTGTACATAAGTCATCCCATTGTCTATTGTCTATACGTAAGCCAACACTTGTCTATGCATAAACTAACACTTGTCCATGAGCCTCTACTGGAACATACATCATGCAACCTATGTCGGAACAAGGCCTCGACATGCCCATAATGCCTATAACAAAATGCATACCAAAAGTACGGCAAGTCTGAAGGAGGGATCTCGCTGATATCTGTTGAACTGGATAGCCTACTGCAGTGGGGGAGCCTCAACTATATGTCTACCTGGACCTGCAGCACGACATGCAGCGTCCACAAATAAAGGACGTCAATACGGATAATGTACTGAGTATGTAAGACAGGAAACGTAATACAAGCACAGTAGTAAACATCAGAATAAGAAACATACAACCTTTACCATCTGAATGCCTCTGAAGGCGACTGACCATGAAATGCCTGATGTGCATATGCATATACATGTATTTATTCTTTATAAAATCATCATGTATATATATATACGCCTCTTTATGCCTCATCATCATCATCATATACATTTACCTCTGTGGGCTTCATCGTCATCATATCATACCCGGCCGTATTAGGCTCGGTCACAACATACCCGGCCTTCATAAGGCTCGGAAACAACATACCCGGCCTTCACAAGGCTCGGTAGGATGAAACATATACATAAATATAGTTGCGCAATAGGTGCCATACCCGGCCGACTATAGCGCAGCTCGGTAACAACATACCCGGCCATCATAAGGCTCGGTAGGATGAAACATATAAAATGCATGCTGGACTCTTATAATTCATACTTTCATGGCGACGTAAGATCGAAGATATAATACCACATCAATCCCCCCATAAGAGGGGAAACAATATAAGCACCCCTAGCTTTTAAGAATAGAGTATCTTTGAGGGTTCGTTCATTTCATGTGTATAATCGGAGTCGTGCAAAAGAAAGAATGGTATAGTCTTACATACCTGGTATATACCGCACCAATCCTCAAGCTATGCAAGCCTTACAACTCCTTATTCTACAATAGAAGAAATGATTCTATCATTTTCCTTTAACCGGTATAGTTATTACTAATCACAACCTTAGTTCTATATGGTGTTTCTCCACACCCTTCTTCTCCTAAAACTTCACAAACATAGTAGTAAAATATGCAGCTCAACAACAACCCAAAACAATTATAACCCAGTCCATTAGCAGTAATTAACTTGAACCCATGGCTTCCATTCACCTTCCCATGAGTTCTTACATGCATAGAATGAATTTACCAAGAATCCCCAAGAGAAACAATGCAAGAGAGAGCAGTAACTTACCTTGCATGTTGCTTAACTAGCCTTCTTCCTTGGTTCTTCAATTTCTAGGTCTCACTCCCAATTAGGGCTTGAAAGAGAGAGAATCGATTAGGGCTTTTCCTCAGTTCTTCAATTTCCAGCTTTTACTCTCAGTCAGAACTTGGAAGAGAGAAAATTGATTAGGGTTCATGGGATTTTGGAGAAAGGGTCGTGTGGCTCTGTTTCCGTTGGGGAGGTCTGGGGTAAAGATCAAAATGGCTCTTTTGACCGACCTTGGGGCTTTTTATACTAGTCCTTTGATTTGGCAAATAAATAATACGCGTGTCGGACGTCCATCAAATCTGCGATCGCATTTCCTCCGCAAAAACAACATGCGGTTCGCATAATTTTCGCAAATCTCAGCCCAGAAATCTGTCACACTATGCGATATAGGGGGTCAGATTTGCGGTCCGCATTTTCAGTATGTGGTAGCATACTGACCGCATTTCTAACAATATTTCTGCCCAGAAATCTGTCTCAGATTGCGATTTCAGTGCGAGAAATGCTGCTTGCATGTGGATTTTGCGGTAGCAAACTCAGCTTTGCGAAGCCCTTTGCTCTTTTCTTGACTTTTTTGAACTCTTTTCCAGTTCTTAGGCTCTATACACATAGACTATCTTACGACGTGGTCTAACGTACGAAATTACGGGTTGTAACATTATGACTGACTACTTCTCCAAATGGGTTAAAGTGCAGGCATACGAGAAAGTTAGGGAAAAGGAAGTGATCGACTTTATATAGGATCACATCGTATGTCGATTTGGGATGCCATCAGAGATCGTGTGCGATAATGGCAAGCAATTCATCGGCAGCAAAGTGACGAAGTTCTTCGAAAACAACAAGATCAAGAGGATCCTATCGACGCCCTATCACCCCAGCGGCAACGGACAAGCTGAATCGACCAACAAAACCATAATTCGAAACCTAAAGAAAAGGTTAATCGACGCAAAGGGAAAATGAAAAGAAATATTGCCTGAAGTTTTATGGGCATATCGCACAACCGAGAAAACCAGCACCGGGGCCACTCCTTTCTCTCTAGTGTACGGCGCTGAAGCATTGATACCGGTCGAAGTAGGCAAACTGAGTATCAGATTCCGCTACGTAACCAAAGAATCAAATTGTGAAGCTATGAATATCAATTTGGAATTATTGGATGAAAAAAGGGAAGCAGCCCTTGTTCGAATGTCGCCAAAAAGCAAAAGATTGAAAGGTACTACAACCGGAGAGCCCATCTTCGACACTATAACATCGGAGATGTTACAACCCATATCCACACGTGTTAGTTCATGCCATATGTTATTTAACATAAATCCAAGAAGTAATTATCGTTGAGATGATAAAAAGTTAATCCTATTGGTCTTAAGTGATATAAGGGTGTACAAGGGTGATTAACAAGTATTAGGAGTTAAACGAATCAAGGATGTTGTAACTCATATTTTCGGGTAAACCTAGAGGTGCTTAATACACTCAAGAGGTATTTTTTTTTAAGGTATTTGAATCATATAATATCCGTATCATATGTCTTGAAGTCAAACGAGTTATGAAACAAAAGTCAACAAAAGTTGTCGCAACTTATGTTCATAATTTTACTTAAACATTAGGTTAAATGATTCTAAGCTTTTCTCCAAATTTACAAGTAACTACGGGGTGATCCACCAACAAAATTAAAGATCTATGAGTCTAGTTTCCAACTCATTAAACCGTTTGTCAGTACGATCTCGGAGTATAGAGATAATTGTTTTTCAGCAGACCTGCGCAGATTTGTAGGTGACAAGTAGGTGCATCACCTACTTGCCATAATTAGAGGACAAAATTAAAAGTCCCAAAGTCAGCCAAGAGAGGAATTTTAAGGGGTTATAGACTCAGTTATTTCACCCTTATTTCAGACCTTCAATACCAAATTGAACCCCTGCAACCCCTCTCAAAAAATCCCACACAAACCCTAATCGATTTTCCCTCTCTTTCAAGTTTTAATTGGGGGTGAATCCTAGAGTTTGAAGAACCAAGAAAGAGGCTGAGTTATCCAACAAGTAAGGTAAGTTTACTTCTCTCTTTCATACCAGGGCCGATTATGTGTTCCTAATGTGGCAGGGTTGCGAGAGAAGATTATGAATGAGATTCATCAATCCCGATATTCCATCCATC
>MCJB01050927.1:14026-31298 GCA_002018475.1 Nicotiana obtusifolia | reverse complement strand
ACACATATATATATATATATATATATATATATATATATATATATATTTATAAAAGTATGTATATTTATCCAACTTGGAAATGTCTGGCATATATATATCAAACTTTTATATAATTTGATGCCATGCACCTTTAGGTGAGCAGATACATAAATGCTTAACAGAATAGACTGGTGACAATATTAAGGTTTAAAATTTTATCTGTCGCAAATATATTTGATGTTCCATATTAGGATATCTTATCCACGGTAGGGTATAGTCAGCAAAGTTGGATAAGCATGAGTTATTCTCCGAGAATATTATTCTTAAACTAGTATATATTATAAGATTTCTTATAATTTAAGCTTTATGTTGTTTGAAAAGCTAGACGGAGCTTTAAGGAGAATAGCTCCTATTTGTATACTGGAAATTAAGATGAGCTACATTAGCTTTAAGGCAAGGAGTAGGGAATAGCAAATATTCGAGTGTAATGTAAATTACTGACTCCATTTGCACATGATCAGCTAATAACAAATTAAAACCCAGTCAAAACTTAATTATCTTGATCTGGATATTATAGAATTCTCTCTTTTCTATCCATATTAGTTTATTTGTTTGATATTCAACATATTATAGCCAAAGGGACAAACAAAAGCATGGCTTTGTCATTAACAAGTGAGTAGGCAAGTAGCTAAGAAATCAAATCTTCGCAGTAAAACCAAAGGTTATCTTCTTTTTAAGAAGAAAGTATATATAATTAATTAGCATGTTGGATTGTATGTTATCTACATTCTTTGGGTGATTTACACATTCTTCTACGACAACGATTGTGCTCTTTTTACAGCTTGTTTGGATGGTCATTACCAATCATATTGTATTGTTAAACCCATCAATATGTAACGACGAAAAGTGTCACTTTATGAAACGATGGATTTGATGTGGTGACGTCATTTCCTTACTTTTTTCTCTCATCTTGCCCTTTCTTATTATTAAATAATCATACTTTATCCTTTATCCTGCCCTTTTATATAATAATTCTACTATGTATCCTATTTTTCTTAGTAATGTTGCAAGTTTATCCTTCATGTTGTTTGTGCGTGACATCATAAAATGATCGAAGGCAAACAATACAATTTATCCAAATATTGTATTCATCAAACAATACAATACAATACAATTAATACAATACGATACATTATAAAATGATATGTTACAACAATCCAAATAAACTGAGCTCATTTCTGTTTAATATGATATCTAAGAGAAGTTCGATTCTATATTTTTTACTAAAACATATAAGTCTCGCAAAACTAAACAACTCCTAAGAATTATTGGACCTAAAGTAAACCTACTAGTATAACTAAAATATTGGACGTTATATGGGATAACTATGTATTTGCCACACATTTTGATATATTTGATTCGCAACTATTCCATAAATTTCACAAGCTAGTGGGCTGGCATTTTCATAGGTAATTAAAAGAAAATAAGAAATCTGGATAATTAAAACCCAACAGTATCAGATGATTCTGCATATGGACGTCCACAGCCTCTCTTGCAAATGTAGATTATTAGTTTGATATTAAACCGATCAGAGGCAAAGCTCACGTTGTTAAAACGTGTCTTTTCCAAGAGAAGTAATTTATAAATTAAACACTTAAAAGTTTAAATAACACATGGCACTAGATACTTAAAATCGGGTTAGTGATTCTTTACATATCTTCTTTTGGGTGATTAGACTGCATTATATCAAAGTATAAAAACGTAATACTATTTGATAATTTGGTTCCGGCGTGTTATGCAAAATAATACATCAGAAACGTACTTATGTATTACATGTTAATAAATCTAATTAAAGCTCCACTAATATTCTCACTTAATGGGTATCATTAAAAAATTGACAAGCCGGTGCATACCGGATTAGAAATAGTAGCATTATCCTTTTGAAAAGGGAATCTTAATACGGAATCCAAAATTTTAAAAAAGAAACATCATAATACCATGCACGTACCAAGTCACGTTCAGTCACGAGCAATAATTTATTAATTGTGAAAGTATGATTTCAATTAGCGCGAGGAATCTAAAAGAATAATAATTAATGATTCTAATTAGCGTGTAGGAATATAAAAGAACAATAAATTATCTCAAACGTGAAAATGTATACTTGTATTTTTGGAGCATATATATGTATTAATATTATATTCTTTTAAGGCAAACCAACGTGTTAAGCCGGACACAAAAGATACTTGGTGAACTTAACAGCATATATGTCGACATTCCTAATTTCATATCCTTTTTCCTTTGAGAAATATCATTAGTCCCACCTAGACTCATCCTCTTACTGCATTAGGGAACCATATGCAATTTGCTAATGGGTGTAGATGGAATAATGGCTGGGGCTTCTCGTTCTCTCTTTTTAATTTCTCCCTTAATTTCATTTTATGTGATGACGTTTAACAAAATGTATGGTAATATATGAAATTTAAAGTTAAATTATTTTTAGAGGGAGTGTTTGGAGATGTTGCTTTCTTCTGGAGTCCTTGAATTCAAATTAAACGAACAACTAAATCTGTGATCAAAATTTATTCATTCATCCTATGTTCAATTAAAATCAGTTCTGCGTGTCTCAATTCCTCTTAGATCGATATGTTTAATTAATCACTAGTTCAAATCCTTCTTTTAGACAAACATTGTGAGAAGTTAAAGCCATTTAACTTTGCCGGAAAGAATTAGGTACAGTGAACGAGAAAAAAAGAGCTACAAAGTAGCCACCATTGAAGGTGAAGCAATGTTATAGTGCCCTATGTTTTAGTTGCTCTTGGCTTCTCCTTTTATCTTTCTTTTGAACTTGTGGAATATTATTGGTCAAGTGGAGAGTGGAGGCTGGGCAAAATCTTTTAAATTGTTTTTTTTTTTTCTTTTTTTAATTGGTTTAGATCGTATTGCTGCTGTGTCCATTTTTCGCTTAATTTTATTTCTTTTTGTCATTCGTTCCTTCCCAATCCCCATAGGGTTATCATCCCTTGCCAACAGCCCAAACAGAGAAGGTACGCCAACCAAAAGTTCAAATCAATTATAGTATTTCAAGTTGTTAGTAATATTATAAGAAAGAAAAAAGGAACAAAGCCACATCTATAACCAGAGAGCTGCTTAATTTTATGTATTCTCTTGCTAAATTATAGTCTATATAAATCTCTCATCATAATTAAATAGAAAGAAAAAAAAGAATTTAAGCTTCTTCATTATATTGACAAAAGAAGAAACAAAAGGGAGAAAAGGATAGTTAAATATTGCACCAGGGATTTGGCGTGATCAATTAACGGGTGAAAACTTTGAAGATTAGGATTCAAATATCAGAAGCTAAAAAAAAAAGAGGTTGTCCTTTTCCTTTAACTTTGTTCAGTTTGCTAAAGAATCCAAATGCCTACTCAACGAAAATTCTAAATGTATCTTGAAAAACGCACCAAGGAAAAAGTGCAAACCAACTCCTGAAACTTACATAGTGGACTGGAAAAGTGAAAATTGATGGGGTTCAAATCTTGAACAAGAAAGCATAAGAAAGAAAGAAGAGACACTTGATAAATGGGATCAGCAGAAATTGGCCATCCCTTCTGAATAGAAATCACAGCTGTATAAGAGAAAATGGAGAAATCTAAAGAACAAGCCTAGAGCACGAAAAGTAATTGTAGAGGTATCTTATAGCCTGTCTTAGGTTTAATTAAGTGACCCCTGCCACTAAGTTTCCACGTCAAATTTTGAAAATGGTCACTGACAAGTTTAAGATATATTGTCCAACAAGCAGAGATAAGTGAGAGGGAATCAAGAAAGAAGGAACGAATCTACCCTTCATGTATAATTAAGATATATAGTAGATCAGATGATCTTTCACCTTCTTCTCTGTTCTTTTTTCCAACTTTCTGTGGGCATAGGAAATTTTTTCATGAAACTGTTTTCCAAAAGCATATATATACCAAAACATTACAACATTTTCTCTAATCTTGCTTTATCTTCTGTGCTTAGTTGGGCTCATGGTTATACGCCTTTCTACTGATTCCCGAATCTGATTTTGGGAACAACAGGATTCCAAATATTATCAAATAATTCAAGACAAATATCTTCCATCATTTCATACAAAACCCCTGGTTATTTTTAGTGTAGATTCCTAGAAGAGCGTAAAAAAAATATTTATGCTCTGATCTGTTATTCAGTTAGTGAAAAAAGAAGAGTAGGGTCAAAGATGAATATTTATTAAAATCTATGCATGTTACCTGGATATCTATAAAAATTTAGACCTAAGGCATCTTAAACCTAACTCAAGTTGTACCATTCTAAAATCTAAATTCGTGGAAAGAATAATCTCATAATTATAGGACAAAAAGGGAATATAAAAAGATCTTCGCAAGACACTCTTGAGGGCACGAAGTCCAAACACAAATGGCGCCTATAATGTCACTTCTCTTGAAACATTGGTGGAAATTGCACGTTTACTTATATCAAGTGATCAGATTCTCAATGATTTTACTAACTCAATTTTTTTTTTTGGTATCAACCACTATGGTGAATTCAATACAACTCTAGATTTTATTCAATTATATCTTTCAGTTTTAATTTCTTTCAATTTGATCTCCTTATATCACACTGTTCAGCTAATTAGTATTTAATGCCATCATATATATATATACAGTATACTATAGTGTGAAACAAAATATGAATATCATAACAAAATGAATCTTCGAAAACCTAATGTCTTCTCCTTAAGTGATATTGAGGAGAAATATATTTGGGACGTCCCAAAAACTACTAACCCTTAATCCCAAGTAAGTTGTGGCCGATATGAAATTTTATTATCAATATCACTCCATTTAGGCATATTGTTTAAATCTAATAATATAAAATAAATAAATAAATAAACAAGTTTCTATTGCACTAGAATATTTGGGAAAATTGAAGCATGTTCAAGAATTGCAGCAAGAAATGACCACCCTTCTTCTTGGAAGGAAGTCTATTAGCTATTGGATTCAAAAAATTCAAAGGGGCATGCAACTTGTAATATTCCCCTTTTTCTTTTTCCCTCTCAGGAAGTTTCCTTTGGTCTCATGCTACTAAATAATTAGAAAGCTTACAATCTGCCCAAACCGTACCATTATTATATTGCTGTAATGTCTCCTCTAAGAAAATTTCAACAGTACTTTCAGGCAAAGTGCAAACTGCAAAGTAATGTCAGAGTATTCAGTATTCTCACTAGCTATTCTGCTTTATTTGAACGAAATTAAGAAGAGGAAAATGTGAAGAAATGCTCGCCAAATTCCCATATTGAACCAGTATGAAAAGTAAAAAGAAAAGTAGGATTATTGAACTTTCAAGTTTATTTTGCTGGTAGTTACAATCTTATCCTAGAGGAGGAAGCAGTTTAAGAGAAAACTGAATTAAGGCATGAATTTTCGAACATAAACAAAATATTGACATTCATTTATTCATTGTTTTCTGTTATTTTGCAGGTTCAATTTCTGTTAAACTTACTTGCACCTGGTATTTGCACAAGACTTGGTTAATTTTAACTTTTAGAGGATCATCAGTCATGAGTTGGTATGAGAATATACATATTACAGTACTGATTAAAAATAGTTAAATACTTGAAAGTTTATGTAAATGATACATGCATTTGTTGTTTTGGTCGTACAAATTCTTCAACATAGAGCAAGTAGTTCTTATGATACTGCAAAAGGGAAGCTTAAACTATTTATCTTTATTAATTACAGTCTTCATTTTGTTATTATGTGCAGTTTCAAATTAATGGTACGGCTAACAATAGAGAAACATGAACAAGTCTTATGAGTATATCAATTATAAGAAAACCAAGAATAAGATGGGAAGAAATATAAGAAGAAGAAGAAGAAGAAGAAGAAGAAGAAGAAGAAGAAGAAGAAGAAGAAGAAGAAGAAGAAGAAGAAGAAGAAGAAGAGAAATAATAAGGTTTTGAATATATATGAACAAATCTTGACTACATTATTCATCATATTATTTGCAAATTCACATACGTAGAAAGCAAACTTAGTTGATGACTAACTAAAGAAAAAAGAAAAAAATTACAAGCTAGGCTTATGGAACATAATGAATGGGTTGGAGATATGAGGAGTAGTAGTGGATATTTGATATTGTTTATGGAGGAAATCAAATATAATAATGTTGTTGTTGTTGGTGCTACTATAGTTGGGAATTAGCTTTCAGGGTTGCTCCACTTGGCAGTCCTGTTAGAGATGAAAATAGCAGCCTTGTTATCAATTCCTGGCTCCGCTACCCATTTCCCTCTGTCTTCATCACTTGGCCATACTTTGTATGCTTTCACAAAGTCGTCCCTCGAGTAATTATCTTGATCTCCCCTTCTACTGTTTTTCGACCCCTTCGATTTGAAAAGCCCGAAGAATGAAAATCCAGACTTCTTCTTCCCTGCCATAGCTTCTATTTAATTAACTTGTTGAAGATCAAGAAAATGAACAACTTTAAGCTAGCTAATAGGAGTGAGTGAGCGTTTGTTGGTTTGCAAATAGGAGTGAAGGCTCTAGCTATTGAATTTATAGTTGTGAGGGGGTTTGATCTAAGGGTGTAGAATTTTGAGGCACTAATCGACCGTTGATTCCGATTAATGGTGGTGATTAAATGAAGTGAAATTACAGAGCAAAATGCTTGCTGTTAAAATAACTCGGACAAAAGAACAAGTCATGAGAACCGCTGCTTCCGAAAGCTGACCAAACATCCGCCATGGTTTCTTTTTTCTTTTTGGATACCCAAGTCCCAAAATTCCAAATTTGAGCAAGTTTGGGTCAGGGCTAGAGCTATATGGGTTCGAAAGGCCCATATAAAATCACCTTTTTTAAAATGTCACGGGGTAAATCGAGTAGAAATATTTTTTGTTTGCAGGAAGCTTTAGCTTAACGTTAAAGTTGGTTCAAAAGTCTCCTTAAATTACAATTTCAAAAAGTCTCTTTAGGTAATTTTTTTCACTTTGTGCATATATATTAAAGGCGTGTTTAATTTTTTTATATTTTGATATCTTTAGAGAAAATCATGGCTCTGCTATTCTTTTTCACTTTCTTTTTCAACCTTGAAACAAATCATTGACAACCCCTCTTTTTCGAATTTTCCCCGCTCGCAAAATACTCCTTCAAAAAGATTCTTGCTTTATGTGGGCGTTTTTACCGGTATGCAGTGAAGTTGAAGTCAAAGTTGCCCCACAAATTCAATGTTCTTTACCCTATTAAAGGCTGCATCTTCCTTTTTCATACTGCATAATGCCTACTCTTGCTTCCCAAGTTTTGGTTTTCTTCTTTCTACTCATTACATTATAAAAAGAGAAAAATATAAAGAAATTTTTTAAAAGAATCTTTTAGTAGGTGTTGAACATAAAAAAGAAAAATGTGAGACGTGAAAGAAGTAGTTTTTGAAGTTAAGCTGGTGTGGATAAGCATTTCACTTGAAAAAATATTACAATTTTGTAAAAGAAAAATATTATTTTCTTGAAAAAGAGGTAAAAATTACTTTTTAAAATTTAAAAATCATCTACATTTTTTTTTTCTGAAACTCTTCTAAAATTTAATGAAATGTATAACCAAATAATATTTTGAAGATTAGTTTCGGAAAAAAAGGAAAAAAATATGTATGGACAAATGGGTCCTCAATATTATTTTACCTGTTGCTTCCTACATAACTTTCTTCTCGCTCTTTCACTATTCACGACTCTTCTGTTGATTGTACCTTATTGTCCTCCTTCCAGGGGGAAAAAAAGGAGGTGTGGATCTTACTTACCAGTTATAAATGCTAGTAAAATAAAGGTCATCAATAATTAGAATAGTGGTTGAAAAGTGTGGAAGTATAAGATAAAAAATAATAGTAGTAACCAAGGTAGGTTTGCTGGACCAGCCTATACAATTAAGTTTTACTTATTTGTCAATACACGAATATAAACAAATTACTAGTTTCAGCAAAAGATAAAAAGAGTTCTCGATTTATCTTAATCTCTATATGGGAAAATTCTAGAATGGACTTCAAATGTACTAATTACAACTCACTTCAGCTCATTAAGTGCCAAATAGGTTTTTCACGAAGTGATACACTTTAATGTAATCCAGTAAGGTTTAATTTAGTTATAAATTGTAAAGAGATGCACATCTTTTAGCAGGTGGAAGAACTATATCAGTCAATCATTTAAGCAAATGTAACAATGACAAGAACAAGAGTCGACCACTTTTACATATTTTACCGAAGTCCTCAATTTATAATTTTTGGCCTTTATAGTTTATATTTTCTAGTCAATAATGTACCTAAGTAAGTAGATACATAGGATTACTTTGCAATCTTCTTTCCAGATAATTGTGAATTGGTGCCTGTCAATAACAAAGGATATATAACAATTAAAAACTAAAGGCAAAACTCTAAAGAGGAAAAAATAGTCAAAAAGGAGCTTTAGAGAACTTTTTGAATGTTTGAATACATACATTGCATTGGCTGATAAGAGCCCTTCTAATTATTGGAGTCTAGAAATAAAGCTTAAACACATCTTAAGAACCCTACAAACACTAATTGCTTGCAAGCTGTCTAGCTTTAAGGATTCTTCTTTAACCCTAACCGTTTGTTATCATGTCCTGTCCTTCACCACCATAATTCCCCCTTAATTGTACTTCTAACTATATACGGACCCCTTTTTCTTCATTTCACTTTCTTCAGAAAAAACACAGAATAATCTTTTAAATAATCAATGTCATGTACGTTAAAAGTGGAGTTTTGTTAGGATATAAATAAAGATGGGCGTAAAAGGTTGAACAAGAGCTTCTTTATGTGACATGTGTTGATAATTACTTCTTTTATTAGTTGGAAATTGTAAATGCAACAAGTGTGTGTAGGTAAAAAACCATGTTCTCTCTTTGAATTTTAATCTTTTATTTCGTCAAATAATTAACTTTCGAATATTTTGTTAAGTCGGTATTGGAAGCTCCTCGTTCGTTCTAATAATGGTGCTTAAGAATTCAAATGACAATAAATTAATCCTCTTGTTTCATCCTGTATTCTCTAATCGGTTTTGTTGAAGCTTGATTTGCCGTTTTCAGGGGCGGAGCCGGCATGTTGCCTACGGGTTCGGCCGAATCTAATAGCTTTGGTTCAAGTTCTGTATTTATTTTGAAAAATTCATTCAGTGTACAAATTATTAATTTAAAACTCAGTAACTTAAAAAAATTAGAATTCTGAACCATAAGATTCAAATTTTGGCTCCGCCTCTAAGTTTTCTAATGCTCATTTAGTAATGAATGAGCTTAAGAAATGCTTTTCATAAGAAGAACAGCTCGTTTATTAATTTAAATTGAAAAAAGACGCCAAATTTTCATATATTCCTTGTGGAAAATTAAGGATTAGTGTTGCTACAGAAGAGGTTTAAAAAGGGGTCCATCAATCCTTTCATGGGATTTAATACACCCTACTTTGGTCATGTTCATATCTACAACTATCTGTTTAATCTTAAAAGTTAGATACTTTTTCATATTATAGTAGATAACGAGTAGAGTTGTGCCTCATAAGCTACATCAAATCTTACTCCTAAAGAAAAAAGTGGATACACAAATATCCCTTTTGCATGCAAATGCCAAATATATTTTTGGACCACCACAAACACAATGAGGATTCGACATCAACCTTAGGCTTAAAGCTTTTTCTAGTTTAAGCACTTCAATTTAATAAAATTTTATCAAGAATCATGGAACCTTTGCATATCAATGGTAATTAGCATGTTTGGCATGAGTTACGTGCATTCACTTGAAATTTTAGTTTCTAGATGGGCATCCTACCAACTTAATTTTGATTAGTCTCGTTAAAATTATCAATTGCCATTGATGCCACACTTTATTTGATTCTTGAAAGTTAATTCTTCCTATTATTTATTGTAGAATATAATTAGTTGAGATCGCATTAACAATAAATTACATTATAAATAATTGTAAAGTTACTTGTCTTTAAATATAAAAAGAAGATATATTTCCTAACTCGTGACTTTTTTATAACATACAACATGTTTATTTAATAATATATGCAATGAACATGTAGTTTCACTCAAAATATCTTTTTGGATATCATTAGAATATAAATTACATCTAGAAATTTCAACGTTCTTCTTTAAGCACGCAAGACATGTATTTAAAGTAATTTGATTAAGTGAGTTGAACAAGAAAACACATGAATATTTTACGGATCATAAATAAGGAAATTGAACCAAAAGATAATAACAATGTAAAAAGCAAGTAGTGGTTCATTCAAACAACACTTTCAAATTTTATACATGTAAAGTTCGATTCTCATTACACATTTCCCTTCTCTTCCGCTTGACACTTTCCAAATTAAAAAGAAAAATGAAAAACAATGCTTTCACTGTTCTTGTTTTTTTTTTGGGGGGGATGTTTTCCGGGTATTCTTCCCGGTATTGATGCGGGTCAAAAAGACCGCCCCAAAAATATCTCACCCATGAGACCAACAACGTGGCAAAATCTCAAGGCACCAGTGAGACGATTGGTCACTCTGAGGGTTGCTTATCAAAACCCTAGACTAGATCCTCGCCCTTTCTCTTTCGATCAGACCAACCTGAATTCTGAGTCGCCCACAATTGTGGAGCTAACAAGTGATTTTTCTCAACTACCAAACCAATTTTCTTTCATCAGGTACCGATTTCTTGGTTATTCGTGCTTATTTGCCTTCGGTTTTGATTCGTAGACGTTAAAAATAGGCGCAAATTCTTAGTTTTTATTTTATTTATCAGAGACCTAAACCTAATAAACCATTAAAAGGTTCGGCCGTTTAATGAAGATCTTTTACGTATTTGTTCAATTTGTACCATGTACCAGCATATTGCTACTGTATGGACTTTTGCTACCGTGTTAGGTTTCTGGTATATTATTGGAATCTTACAATTTATAGGAGTATGTTGTTATGCAATGTTCTGTTGGCGGATTGTGATTGTTTAATAAATTTGGTGGTCTCTTCCATCCAATTGATTTATTTAGTCTTCAGTGAAAATGATTTAGCCAGGAAACCATTTTCTTAAATTACTTTTTCAGTTGGCAAAGAGTTGAGCTTACTTGTCAAGGAAACGTATCTATTCAACTATATGCCACTCGAAAATGGTTTCGTCATAACATTCTATGCCAAACCAAAGCATCCTAAGTTGTAGACTGCGTGTAATGTTCTTGGTTTAGTTTTGCTCCTCTCTCACTTTGTTTACTTATGTGCAACAATTTTTTTCTTTGTACACTAGTTGTGCTGGTAAGTAACTTTGTTGTTTGCTTTCTATGTGAATAGCGTTATCGTGTAGATATGGATGATAGATGGTTCAATGGTCGGCCAGAACTGCGCATGAGAGATAAACGCCAGCAAGAAATGGAACAGGTAATAACTAGAATACAGATTATACCTACTTGCTTGTTTGGCTTATTCCTCTATTCAACATAATGAGGGATCTTACCAGTTAAAAGTAACTATCTACTCAATATATAGCATGGATATCTCATTTTATTTCCCCCCCTATTGCTTTTTTCCTTTTACTTTCTCTTCAATCTAACTTAGTAACTCATTTAGGATGACTTCTACCATATGAAGAAGCTTTTGCAATTAGGATAACTCATATTAATGCAGTTCAAGCCTTTTGCTTTTTCCTTTTCTTTGGTTTTTAAAAAAGAGAAGTAAGATAAATTATCATATGTACTTTTGTAAGTCAGCTTAATGAGGAACTAAGGATGCTTAAGAATTTCAGTTTATTGCGATTCTGCTATGCTCTCACATGACTTATGAAGTTTTACTACATGGACTAATCTTGATCATCAGCTGCTTTAATTAATAAAGCTGTATCTCAACTTTTCGAAACATAGGCAGACGAGGCTTCTGTTCTAGAGGATCTCGCTGAAGATTTTCGCCTTCCTATTAATCACAGACCAACAGAAAACGTAGACCTGGAAAATGTCGAGCAAGCATCTTTAGAAACACAGTTGCCATCCTCTAATATTGGATTCAGGCTTCTTCAGAAGATGGGTTGGAAAGGGAAGGGTCTTGGGAAAAATGAGCAAGGTAAAGTTACATGTGCAAAATTGCTTGACATATTGACTCTTCGATCTTTCTAAGTTACAATTACTGCAATTTGTCGATGCACATTAAGTAGTTTTGATTAATTTCTTCCTTTTGGAGAGTAGGAATTACTGAGCCAATAAAATCGGGGATGCGAGACCCAAAGTTGGGGATTGGAAAACAAGAGGAAGATGATTATTTTACAGCAGAAGAAAATATTCAAAGACGAAAGCTTGATATTGAGCGTGAGGAGACTGAGGAACTTGCTAAAAAGCGGGAGGTATGCCTTTAACATTTTAGGTAGTTGGTAAATGTGTTGCACTAGACCATTTGAGGTTGATACTTTACTTTTCCTGAAACATACATCTAATAACAGAAGGCAGCATATAGCATATATGTGTGTCTTTTGACGGGAATGGTATATAAGGGAATACCAACTTTGGAAGATCTTGAGAATTTCGTGCAGTTTTTATTACCTGGTGGCTTCTACTGCCTGCTTCCTGCACATTATGAAAATCCAGGTTTTAGCAGAACGCGAGCACAAAATTGAAACGGAGGTGAAGGAAATACGCAAGGTTTTCTTTTGTGAGCTATGCAACAAGCAATATAAATTAGCAATGGAGTTTGAAGCCCACTTAAGTTCATATGATCATAACCACAGAAAGGTAAGTGTTTTCTTATATCTCAAAATATTTTTCAGTTCTTTGATATTATCTTCATCATTATCCCTCAGAAAAGCTTATTATCTTCATTGCACTCTTCCTTTGTGGCTCATCTAACCTTTGATTACTATTCTAGCGCTTCAAGGAAATGAGAGAAATGCATGGAAGTAGTCGTGACGATAGGCAGAAAAGAGAACAGCAACGTCAAGAGAGGGAGATGGCAAAATTCGCCCAAATGTTTGATATTTCCCTTTTTGCATTTATTTTATGCCGTGGTGGTATGCATTTTCTTGCTAATGAACTGTCTTTGCTTTCACTGATTACTAGGGCTGCCAATAAGAAGCAGGAAGAACAGCAAACCCCGGAGGAAGCAGGAAACATTCCAGCCCCCTCCATGGTTAGAACTGCAACTGCTCTCGCCGATCAAGATCAGAGGAAGACGTTGAAGTTCGGATTTTCTGCCAAAGGAGGCTCATCAAAGGTATTTGCAAGTTAGATTACTGATTATTTCAGCTACTTTTTGGTCACTTAATATTTTCTTTTTTTTGCTTTTGAACTTAGTGCAAGGAGATATAATATGCTTCTAGTGCCTAATTAGAAATGCTGAGAGAGACAAGATGCTTCATGACTGAGTAGTTCATTTTGTGCGCTGAACTCCAATTCCTTCACTATTTCAGGGCACTGAGTATAACAATAAGTACTTGAGTCCTAGAGATCAAAATAGAAAACACCTATGTGTGTGTTTGTGCACGCTATGTATGTGTGTGTGTGTGTGTATGTAGAGAGAGAGAGAGAGAGAGAGAGAGAGAGCAGGGTCAGGGTTGTTTGTGTGTGTGTAATCAAAGCACGTCTTTTCCTTTAAGTGACATTTAACGTAAGGCCCCATGGTCAGTCTGATTGGACAAACTGTGGTAACGTCACATTAAATGTCACTTCCACAATGCTTTTTCAAATTTCAGTTTGTGTAAGCAATATGGACAGATAGCACTCTGCATCCCTTCTCTCATTACTTCATCATACTATGCTACTTCAAGAAGCATATATGAAACCATCACAGAGGTACCTCCCATGGAAGTTTTAGGACCAACCTTTCCTTAACTGCTAAATATTTCTAGGTCTGACTCTTAATTTCCATGCTGAATCAAATAGGATCATGGTTGGGACAAAGGGATTGCCACAAGTTTTTGTATCGGGAAGTTATTCTCTATTCTTTCTGAGTTAGCTTCTAAAGCTTGGATATATAGTGAGATTCATAGGTGTAAAAAGTAGGAAGGGATACATGCTGTTAGGTTTTATGGAAAATTTTACTTATAACTGGGGACCACTCAATGTTGCGACATCCTACTGAACTATTATGTGACTCGCTCAGGATTTTTCTAGTGGATCATGATTGCCTTCCATGAGGATTACCTTCAATGAAAAAGATAAATTATGCTAGTATAATATGAAAAGTACAGTCCTAGTTTCACAGATCTCTTACATATGTGGAACGCAGTTGGAGATATACTGTCTGGTTAACTGTCTTGGGGTGCATAGGTTGCCTCTCCCCGCTGTCCCCAAAACATACTTGGAGAGAGGAGAGAAGATGATGGCATCTAATTATCATTTTTTTTAAATTTTTTTTTTGCAATTGCGTCTAATTGCCATTAATGTGAATAGACATGCTTCAAATGCAAATAAGCGGTCATTTACCTGCTTCTGGACTGGGAAGGAGAACAAGTGAATTTCCTTAACTTTTTCTCCTTTAGTTCTCTTCGAAATGATTTGGTGATCTATATTTATTTTTAAAATGATTTGATGATCTATAGCTGATCCTGCACTTCTTCCCCCCTCCCCCTCCCCCCCCCCCTTCTCCATTAGGCGACGGCCTTGATTAACAAAGCTGCAAAGAAGCCAAAAGTAACCGTTGCATCCGTCTTCAGCAATGAGAGTGACGAGGAGTGACAGTGCATCTGCACAAGATTGGTGTTAGAGAGAAGACCAAAGTATGAAAGATACTGAATCTGAACGAACTTTTCTGCTGTTGCGTGAGGCCCTGGCTATGTATAACGTCGACTTGTACATTGTAATCCTTTTGAGCATTTATTTAGTGACTGAGAGGGAGATATTTGTCCCCCCGAGCAGACGATAGATAGTTAGATACCATGTACTTTATATTTGTTTGATTTTTAACATGTTAGACGAGAGATTATGAGCCAAAAATTGTGTTTTACATCGAATTTCTGATTCTGCTTTTGGCTTTGTGGCAGCTAGGATGCCAACACCCCACCTAGCTTTCCCTTTTTGATTCTGCCATGGTGGGCAACGTGAATATTACAGTAAGGGAAAAGAGGGTTGACAAATCAGTGACTTCGAGTGGATGAAGTAGGACTCGGGACTGTAATTAATTCTCAAAGGGAAGGAAGGTGCGAGATTGTAATTTTGAGATTAACATCCCCACGTTGTTGGCCTTTTTTTCTTCTTCTATTTTCATTTACTTTTGCTTGCTCTATACGTTTTTCTGAATTTTTCTTCCATAATATCCCAAAATTTTGCCTTCCCTAAAACAAAATTCAAGTTAAAGCTTTAAACTATTCAAGGAGATTATTGTTTGAGGAAGGTTACTGGTAATTCGAAGGGACAAAATGGATGATAAAGAAATTATTAACAAGGAACTTTTCTCCTCTAAATAATTGGACTTGTCTAAGGTATTTCCGCACTAAAAGTATTCTGCAATGTTATATGAACCGTTGGAATAAATTAGACTTGAAACTGTTGGGTTATCTAACATCTAATCCTGAACACAAACATTGAACAAGGATTAGTCTGGCAATCAATATATCCCCTCGTTAAATCCTATCCATAGGGATTAGACCAAACAATTCCTCAATGAATGTTGTTAACTGTCATTTAATTGATCGCTCTCCCTTGTTTCAGTTTCACAAGAACTAGTCTCTTGTAGGATATGTACCACAGTCCATGACATTTTGCATAGCTGGCCGGTGTATGTTTCATCCCAGATTAGAATATAGTAAGCGTTTGTACGATATTTGGTCGAAGTTCAAAAACAAGTATTTAAATTGAAGTCTAATGAAAATATTTTGGAAGTTATTAATCTGCTTTCTTAGTTGGTCCATCCCAAAAACTTAAACCTATGATTTCAAACAATTATACAAACAATCTCATACCACATTCGACTTAATAATCTATTCAAAGTATTTACTCTTTGAACTCCAAACGAACGATTGGAGTATCCTTACGATGAGATACCATCAGTATATCATATCCTGATAGGAGAACAGACTATATAAGTCTATCTTTCTAGGCCAAATTGTTCAAAATATCAGCTAATCCCTTGCACTACTTGTTAGAAATTGAAACAAGGGAAGAATTGTGTATCTTGCGTTTTATCGATTCTACTTGTCATTGGAGCAAGTCATGACAACTGCGACTGAGCATATAGTATTTAGACATGCACAACAGTCAGCAAGTAGCACTTGAAGTAGTCAACAGAAAGAAGATTATTATGCCATGTTATGGTCAGATACAACACAATAACATAGCAGTATCATTCATCTTTTTACAATACTTGCATCATTTTATGAAGTAACTAGTGGCGTGTAATTACAAAGAAAGGCTATTTATTACACGGCTTCAGCAAAACCCAGTCGGCAATTACCATAGTCAAAGACAGTGTGATATACCCCCATGAATACATCTCCGAGAATCCTGCAAGTACATATGCGCATATGAATATCACTTAGGATAGGAGTAGCATATATAGCTACATGAAAACGCAGTGCAAAGTTTTTTGTTTGTTTTTACTGACACAGTTCTGTATCTTTGCTTAGAGTAATGTATTAGTAAGGGAGTAATCCGCATTCCCTCTTTGATGCTTGTAAGTGCAGGGATAACTTACCAAAGAGGACCACGAGGTGGTGGCACATCCAAAGCAGCAAATCCACTGATGCAAATTGCAGCAATCCCTTCTCCAGTTTTAAGAATGTACTGTCAACAAAAGGTTTTAGTTAACAGGTGTATTAAAGGCATTTCATAACAAATGTCACACAGCAAGTTCATTTACAGCACTTGATCTTGATCAGATTTGTCTGCTTAATGTCTAGTAAAGTTGCTTATTTATTTTGCCATAAGAAAAAAGCTGTTCATTTAATTTCATGTCTTAGATGGAGTCGCCTAGTGTTAGGCTGGTGAAGTCTCTCTACTTTTGCAGTAGTTTCACTCATGTTCCTGGTTCAAGCCTATCCTGAAAATTTATGTTACATGCTTTTGGCATGAACCCAATTGTCTTATTCCTGTAAAACAAAAATACAGGTTCTTGTTTCTCTTCTATTTGCAATCTTGTTCTCTGAAGCATTCCGTTACAATTTCAACTCTCTGACTCATATTCCAATGTGTTATTGCTAGCATATCCATCAAAATATTAGAATATTTCCCTTTTTTTTTAATCTTCAGAGTTGAGGGTATAATTACTAGTAGCATTTTAAGCAAATTGGTGCATCTTTTTCGCAATTTTTGGTGTGTGTGTGTGTGTTTTTTTTTTG
>MCJB01050926.1:49891-61972 GCA_002018475.1 Nicotiana obtusifolia | reverse complement strand
CTATGGATGCAAGCAGCTGGCGGTCCAAAAGGGGGGAGGGTATACGGGCTTCCCGCTAAGCAATTCTACCGTTATAGGTGTGGAATGCACGGGATAGGCACTTCCTCGGAAGGGGAGTCGCTTGATAGCAACTACCTCGCCTCTATGCGGGCCCGTGTAGAAACCCTCACAGCCGAGCTAGAAGCCTCCAAGCAAAGAGATAAGGAGAGAGAAGAAAGAGAGAAGGAGAGAGAACGAAGAGAGAAGGAGAGAGAAGAAAGAGAGAAGAAGAAAGATAAACTTAGAGATGAACAGTATGCTGCTCTACAAGAGCAGATCAAATCTCTCATGGCTTCTGGCGCTTTTCCTATTCCCCGGTCACCGGAAGCATCGCCAGACCCTCAGTCTGATAATGACAATTCATCCGGCGATGAAGTAGATATGAGTTGATCTTGAATTGTAATAACAACTTATATAATGTATAAGTTCATTTGAACTTTAAACCTTATTGTTGTTTAATATTGTTGTTTAATGTGTTGTTTATTGTAGTTGTTAGTATCGTTGTTGTTTGATGTAGTAGTTCTTGTTGTTGTTGTTGTTGTTTTAATGGTTTCAATGCATATTTTAGGAATTTGGTAAAACTGACAGGGGGTGTGGCTGGCAAAACAGCCAGTTTCTTGAAAAAATATACCAACAAAAGCGACCAACTTTGGTCGCATGTTGGTCGCTATTTTGCTTAAAAAAAAAAACTGATTCTGCAAATTGCGACCAAAGTTGGTCGCCAATTTCAAAAAAAAAAAATTTAAAATCTGCTAAAGCGACCAACTTTGGTCGCCAATTTAGTATTTTTAATTTTCTGCATTTCTAAATGGCGACCAAAGTTGGTCGCTATTTGAAAATACAGAAAATTAAAAATACTAACTAGCGACCAAC
Source organism: Nicotiana obtusifolia (assembly GCA_002018475.1). Lineage (NCBI taxonomy): Eukaryota > Viridiplantae > Streptophyta > Magnoliopsida > Solanales > Solanaceae > Nicotiana > Nicotiana obtusifolia. Next base: position 61,060 of record MCJB01050926.1, on the reverse strand, counting down.
TTTGGTCGCTTATTTGGTATTTTTAATTTTCTGTATTTCTCAAATAGCGACCAAAGTTGGTCGCCATTTGAGAAATACAGATTTGGTCGCTATTTGAGAAATACAGAAAATTAAAAATACCAAATAAGCGACCAACTTTGGTCGCTATTTGAGAAATACAGAAAATTAAAAATACCAAACAAGCGACCAAAGTTGGTCGCTTAAGAGCAGATTTTAATTTTTTGTATTTTGTACTGGGCGACCAACTTTGGTCGCTATTTGGCGACCAAGATTGGTCGCTATTGGAAAGGGACCAACTAAATGGTGACCAGACCATTGTGGTCGCTTTTTGGTCGCTTTTAGGCATATAGGGACCAACTTTGGTCGCTTTTTCCGGTCGCTTTTTACCTGATTTTTAGTAGTGACATTATCCTCCAATTGAAAAAATTGAGTTCACGAAAAAAATATTTTTCAAAACATTTAAATCAAACAAATATAAAAAAATTAAAAACCATTTACATGAAAATATTTTCTTTCGTACCAAACACACCCAAAATAAAGTCTTTCTTTAATTCTTACAACTGTAGAGATATCCCAAGCCAGTCAATACTATTAGTATACGTGTTTGGTGATGTACTTTCTCTGATATCTGAAGTGACATATAGCTAAAAATATCAAATAGAACAATTATAGCATTTGCAAGCATGTCACAGATATATCAAATGGGCATGACAAATTATAGGATAATTTACACTCTTCTATCATGCTAATTGTCCAGCTGTCCATCTTTCATATATGTATTAAATATTAATAGAACTCATCTTTTCAAAGTTGACATTTTCAAATTATAAAGGGGCAGATGTGTAGTTGTCCAACCAAAAAAATTACACGAACATATATATTCTCTTGTCCTTGTCTATGAAATTCAAATCAAATCAAGGGGCCAGATAACTTGTCGCTCTTCCTGTTTTGATTCAGTTGAAAAGAAAAAACAAAGGTAAAGGTGGCAAAAATCCCATTAATCTGTGGCCTGACCTGCCTTGGTATTGGGGAGCACAATTTCCCCTCTATTTTGATGAGTCTATTTTAATTTGGATTTTATCGGAAATATAAGCCTATTAACTTAATAACAAAACCGCAAGAAATGGAAAAATGGAATACTTCAAAGTACAATATATTCCATGAATTGCAACATTAACGTGATTATTCTGTGTCGTTCCGTAATGGTGCTTTCACCTTGCATGGCCATAGGCAACAGTTGCACATGATATGATGATAATCGTACAATGCGAAAGCTGATTGAGTAAGATTGTGCTTTGTTGTTATTTTTAATTATTGAAGGTTTTGACAACAACGACGACTAAATGTTTATCTAATTTATTTATAGAAATCACTGTTCATCTCCTTTTCGTCATGAAGATAATTTCCTTGGCAAAATTCATATTTCCAGTACATTAGACTACGTGGATAATTCTTATCAGAGGTGTTCATATTGTAATACCTTTTAACTATTCGGGAAACGCATTCAAGATCGTTTATTTACAGATTTGTCTAGTGCTTCTTTCTTTTTTTTGGGTTGGGTTGGGTTAGGCATTTTGTATCTTCTATTTGTTTTTTGTATTGTTCGGTGTCCGGTATCTGTTTTGAGGTGCAATTAAATTTAAATTTGCATCGAAAAGTCTCATACTGAGGTTAAAACGCTCCCTAACAGAAGCTGTCCATACCCGGGGCTCAAACCAGAAAACTTTGGTTAAAGGTAAAGGGGTACTTCCTGCTCTATCATAATCATTGTTGGTACATCTTCTATTTGTTAAGTTATGTGTGTCTGGAATGACAGAAAAAATATTGTTTGGAAAATATGTGATTTTTTCGTGTTTAATTTTTTGGAAAATCACTTTAATTTCGTCGAACCGAAATGAATTTTATGAACATTTATAATGAAGTAGCTAGTAAAATATGACTATCATTGAAATTATGGTGTAATACAAGTTTAATAAACTTGATTATACAGTTGCTTTAGAAGTGAATAGCAAGGCTTAAGTTTGTTGTCAGAATTATGTCCTTGGTCCATGTTTCTTCAAGAAATCAACAAATTCAAATGATGTTTCCTATAATTATGCACAAATCAAATTATTTTCATTACGACCTTCACCTGTTTACCTTTTATTCCTTAATTCATGCCCCGGTCCATATATATAATGATGAAAAGATAGTAAACATTTTCTTAAGATCACTTAATGAACGATTTGTTGTATGAATGTCTAACATGAATAGAAACTTCATCAAATTATATATTACAGTATTTGTTAGTGCATTTTTATAATATTGTGGGACGCTAACCCCACACTAAACTTCTATTTTGAAAGCTATGATATAGTTCTCTTTCGCCGTAGCTCTCTGTTAAGAAGTATTAACGACAAGAAGATATCCTCATTTTGTTTGTCTATACTGTCATACAATTTTGTTACGTCAACGTAGGAAAGTTGGAGGAACAAGAAGGCTAGTGCGCTGTTGATAATTAATTGGTTGATGTTACTAGAATGCAGAAGCACTCAGAGACATAACCTAATTCCCCACAAATAAAAGAAAGTTAACACTATAATTAGCTTCAAAAGCTATATCTAATCTTGAAAAAGTCTTCTTACGTAGTAATTAGAAGCACTAAAAATTTATGAGATTTATAGATTATAAGTTCGAGTTGTAAAATTAATCAGCGATCTTTTATATATATGCTGCTTATATCACATCCAAGAAGGTACGCCCTTTCTGCAAATTATGCATAAATACAAAATACTATATGCACTTGATCTGATTGCCTTTCACTAAAAAATAAAAATCATAAATAAGAAAAATTGAAAGACTGAAAACATCAGAGCGATATAAGAGAAACCGAATCAAGAGTTACTCAAATGAAATGAGGGAGATAAATATCCTCGTATAACATGCTATATTACACTTCAAAAATGACTAGTGTTAGATCGGAATTTGTGACGAATGATCTTAGCTACGGAAATATTATAACCGAATAACGACGGGATTAAACAAATTAGCAATGGAAACCACATGTTTAGAAATTACTAGTATCTATGAACGTGTGTTGTACGTTAATAATGCCATGTGATGATTTAAATATTTATTTATTATGAAGGAATAATAAAATTTAATTAATAATTTTTTTTATATATATAATAATACAACAATCATCTAAATGCTGAAAAATATTATTACATTAGCATAATACATGAATTTAAAATAAAGAGACTTCATCAAAACTTACACAAATGATCAATTTTATCATGGTAGTTAGATAATTATGTATTATAGTTTAAAAGTATTTAATGTGATAGTATCTTAACGAACACTTCTTTGTGGACAATATTTTTTTGTGTATGTTTCCTCCTAATGCTTTGGTTGCTCTGCCTTAACCAGAACTCTTGTTGTTGATCTTGATATGCCTCTTGAACGTGCAACATATAGTTGTTCGTGCAAGAAAATATATTGCGGTAAATATAGTTCAATGTTTAGGATGTTTGTCCTTGTGCTTTATTTATTATATATGCAAAACATAAACATACTAAAAATTATTTTCACACAAACTTAAAAGGATATTCCTTAGTTTCGGAAAACCAAAGTTGAATTCAGGGATAAGAATATACTTAGAAGCACATTGACCAGTATCATAATTTTTGCATGTATGACGTTATAGTCAAAACCTTTATATACCATCTGTTTGCTAATAGATAAACTATTCGGCATATTTAAGTTTTTCAGGGCACATTATTCTTCAAAATCAACCTATATACGATGGAAGATCAACTTAGTCTATTATATATATGGTGACACTAACATATGTTAAGAAATAATAAACTTGACAACAAACATATATGGTAGAAGGCCGTTTGGTATTAAGGTATTTAAGTATTCTCTTAGTAGTAATTATTGGTATCATTTTCTGCTGAGTAAAAAACAGAAAAATATTTTATTTTTACTATAAAATTTTGCAATTAATCTTTTATTTGATTGATCAACATATTCATTTCTGCTAGCTAAGATATCTTTTTAATTCTATCATGCGATTTGCACAAATTGCGTTTTTATCTAATGATAGAAATATTTATCTAATTAAATGCACTACTATTACCATTGGGATTGATAACCAAGTGTTCAAGAAGAGAACCAAATCATCTTTTATTGGATGCTCCTATTCGTTTCCGACGCGAAGCAAAAAGACACTTAATGCTGGATCTGTTTTTACTTTATATTTCTTGTCAGTCGAATCCTTTTCATTTGAGGTCAGAAGTATAACTTTGGCAAGCTAGCTTTTACAGACTCTACTTTTGTCGATTTTGGAACTACTGGTAGTACTTGACATAAATTAACAAAATACTTAAAGAGATGAGTAGAAGATTCCCCCTAACTGAATCTGTTTCTAACTTTCCAAAAACTCTTTACCCCCTACAGTTTTCTTTTGTTTTACTTGTTAACTTCTAGAATCTTCTATTGATTACTCGAGCTTGACCCGTTTGACTCCCTTGAGTTCCCAACGGGTCAAACTGACCCGGTCCTTTTTGGCTTCAATTTTCAGAGGCTACTTTCATTTGTAGCATCTTTAAATCGTAGCCATACTAAAATTAACAAAATACTTAAAGAGATGAGTAGAAGATGATAGTCCCTAAAACATCGATAACAAAATAAAAACAAAACATAAAAAAAAAACGGACGGAGTAAAAAGATGAGATTACCTCGGCTGAAAATTTTCTTGAAAATTAATGATTTTAAGACCAAAACAAGTTTAACTGTATGTTCTTGTTAAGAAGAACAAGAACACACAGTTAAAACTCATTTTAGTTCAAAAATCAGCCTTCACGACGTTTTGATTAGGATTTCAGATTTTTATATTTTGGGATTTGGTTGAAATAGTTCTGGTTTTGGGGGGAAAAAAGGTCGATTGTTGCTTGGATGGTATTTATGGATGGTTTTTGGACGAGTTTGGAGAGGGCAAGCAGCCATGGCTGCTGGGTGAAGCAAGACGGCTAGGGTTTCGGATATGGGGGCTGTTTGGACGAAGGGAATGGGGGGTATGGGGTTTGGTTAGGACATATATATATGTGGGATGGATTAGTTCTGAGCCGTCAGATTTGTGAAGATCGACGGCTCAGATGAGCCTTGGGACGAAACGGGGTCGTTTGGTAAACGGGGAGGGTAAATGTATTTGGGCTGCCCGTTTGATTTTCGGATTGGGCTTTGTTTTAGGTTTAAACAATGGCCCAATCCGTTTGTCTTCTTTTTTTTTTCTTTTTCCTTAATTACTTATTCTTAATTCCTTTTAATTTTTAATTTTTTTTATTACTAGACTACTTAGTAATTAAAATCCTAATTCACTTAAATGTAAAATTGAGCTAAAATAACTATTTATAAAATTAAAACAATGCTAGATTCTAGGAATTAAATATTAAAACTAAGAAGAATGTAAAATGAACTATTTTTATGATTTTTCAATTTTGTAAAATCAACAATTACTAATTCAATCCTAAAAATGTAAAAATAAATCCTAAATGCAACGCATGATATTTTTGAGTATTTTCATTAATTAATTACTTACAATTAAATATAAGTAATTAAGAATCTAATTAATTATTAAAATAGCTAATATTTAATTAAAACTATTTTATTTATTTACAGGAGTACTTCGGGTACGGTAAAAATCACGTGCTCATAATTTTTAGTAATATATTAACTTTTTACTTTTATTCTAACGCTCTTTTTATGAATAGATTTATGTACCCTAAGATTTTTTTTTTCTTAACTTGAATAAAATTTTTACTCATATAATGAGTTTTAAAAATAATTGAGTTAGATTCTCTTGCTAAATAATTAATTAAAAAATTTAATTATTTTATTTTAACATTAAAATAATTTATTCTATGTTGATTCAGATTTTAATATTAGTTCATCTCTTGTTTTGAATATTTAATCTTAATTATAATTTTATCCACCATAAATATTATTTTCAAATAGTAAAAAATTGATATGACATTTTACTTTTAGATCTTTATGTCTATAGAATCATTAGTGGCATTGACTCTTACCAACCATTTTTTTTCTCTTTTTCACACATTTATATTCTTAAATATTTTCTTAGTTGTTATTCACTGATTGAGAATCTTTTAAAATTACACGAAAAATTTGATAAAAATATATTATTTGAGTAGAAAAATAGTTCAAATATAATATAAAAATAATTATCGTGGGGGTATTTTTTTTCTTATTTTAACTCTTTATGCAGTCCATTTAATATTACTTTTAATTTTTTTGGTATTGGACACTATGGAATGGTAATGTATTGCCAATACAGAGGATTCTGATGAAATTAATTTTATTAAAATTTTCTACATAATTTTAATAATAATTTAATAGAGAAATTTTATTAATATTAAAATATTAAATATTAAAAATTAACATAGAAGGTATTGTATTCCAAAAAATAAGTTATTGCAGTTATACCCTTTTCCTATGAGTTTTTCCGTTTAATATTTTAGGGCTATTTTGGTATATTAATATTGTATTTATGCTTTTATAATAATATAAGCTAACCTTTTTCTAAATGAATTTAGACAATATAATACATTCTCAAATTAAATTAGTAATAGGACAATATAATACGTTATCAAATTAAATTAGTAATAGGAATTTTTAAGAAGTATCTCCTAAAAGTAATAGGATTACATGGCTAAAGATATTTACTTGTTCAATTTTATATGAATTAGAAAGCCGAAAAGTTATTATACTAATAGGATTCCTAAGGTAATCATGTAGGATCCTTAACGTGTAGTATTATGTCCTAAAACTAATAGGATTATGAGGCTAATATCTGAAATTTCGGTTATGTCCTTATATTATGAGTTATTATGCTTAATATTGTAAAGTTATTTTTGTAGATTGACATTGTATTCATGCTTTTATAATAGCTAGCCTCTATAATCGTGCGTTGTACGAGAAATGTGTATTGACAACAACAAACTATCAATTTCATATGTACACAGTATGAAATCCGATCCTTAAATAAATAAAAACTATAATTTATTATACAAATCAAGTCATAAATAGTGTTTTGACATAATATAGAGAACAAATTAAAACAATATTCTGGAGTCCCAAAGTTAAGTGATTGAAGTTGTAAAATAACTTAATGAGTGCACTATTATTTAATTTTTTATGTGAAGTTATGATTAAGCCTTTAGGTATATGACGTCTAATATATATCTCAAGAAAAAAATATATAGATAATGGAGAAAACTAAACTTTAAAAGTCATTAGTTATTACTGTTTTTCATGACACTTTTTCTAGTTGGACGTTATTCTGTTTTAATTATTACAAAATTTTATGTCTAAAAATTTCAAATTCTTAGCCACACATTGAAAACACATTTCGTTGATTATATAGAAGAAATCATATTATACAAAAGTTATCGCTAGGAAATTATTCAACCCATATTCTTATCATTCCAATTAAATCAACCGTCATAGAGAATATTGAGACGTAACTTAGTATATCTATTTTTGAAAGTGATTCATTTATTAGGAGTAGTCACCAATTGAGATTTAACGTTTCTGAGTTACAAATTTACCTATATATATTAAAAGATCGCCATACATACCAAATCAAACATCATATCTTTGTTGTTGACTTGAAAATATTTCTTTTTAACTATTTATCTACATTTAGAGTGAAAAATCATTTTATTCGAAGGAATAAACTTTATTCTGTCAGGCAAACACTCATATTCAAACATTTTATATTGTGTGAAAAAATATATAGTTCCTCGCTATAGAGCAGTCTGATAATTTTCTGATTTCTATATTGTGTGAAAAATCGGAAGCAAATGACCAGTGTTATTGTCCAAAAGGAATTAGAATGGCATTGGAAGTTTACGCGGATTAAGAAATTCTTCTTTTTTCTTTCTTCCTAATGATAGGTGGCTTTAAGAAATTCTACTATTAGTTGGTAACAAACTCCTATATTTTAGTCACTGTTGTTTTATAGCTCTACAATTTCTAGTATTAGTTTGTTTCAAACTCCTATATTTTAGGCACTAAATGTTACAATTTTATCCCATATTCTATTATTTTGTTTGAAGAAATTAATTTATTTGAAGGGTATCAAAGTTAGTCAATATTTTAGGAATATCTTTGTCATTCAACATTTAGGGTTTCAATATTCATGCTTTTATAATAACTAGTCTCCATGTGCGTGCCTCACACGTAATACTTAGGACCGAGAAAAGATGAACGTAATAAAAGATAAGATAGCAGTAGATATTAGAAGAGTATAGCAATTAAAGCGCGCCTAATAGTTAATGTGAAATATATGAATACCAGTTATCAAATAGTGGTTGATTCGAGCAACTTAGTAATAAAATTAAAAATGCTACTTTTTGTAGCTAATTCATTCATTACCATGTATATTTTATTATCATTAATACTTTTTTAGTTACTTATGGATAACAAAATGGACAAGGAAGACTTACGCGCGCAAGTGAAAAGATTTGGGAGATTGAATCATAAAACCTTGATTCTTGTTGTAACATTTTAATAATATGAAAGAAGGAGAAATTTTTGATCTTTAAATATATAAACAATAAAAGCCTTGCAATTTATTTACACGTATTACCATTCATACTATAATAAAATCACTACTTTTTTTCTTGTTTCTTTCTCTCTTTTTGTCCCTGTTTCGCCTTCCTAACTATGATATTATGATTTGATACGTGTTCTTCAATAATTTTTGGAAAAGATAAAACTAAAATTAAGTAAATACACCTCGTGTTTATGGTTCTCATTTTGGTAAATAATGGAAAGCTGCCTTTCAAGAGTAATTCTTTCAGTCCACACAAATGCTTTCGAATAACTAAAACTTTTCTTGCTTTCTTTGTAGCAGTCATTTTTGTAAACATTTTTATTTACTTTATCTTGAGGAAGAAACTCGCTCATTACAAAATTGCCTATATTGATGAAATAAGTACTACGAAGTGAGATGCAATTCTACTCATGTTTCAAAAATATGAGTAGAATTAACCTTTTGAAATGAAGATTGACTTTATGCTACTTGAAGGTGATGGTACTCTAATGAAAATATAAAATATAATGAATATCATAGAATTTAGTGCAACTTATGAGCAACAGTCATTCTGGATTCTACTATGTAACTTTCAATTTGGTGAAATTCACTTTGTTAAAATATGCACATGGCTGAAACAGAGAGATTCCAAGGACATAAAATAAAGCAAATTAGTCGTAAAAAAGAGTTGTTTCACCGTTAGCTTCATGTTTGCATAGACTCACTATTAATCCAACACTTACAATACATATCTTGTTTTGCACATTCACTAAAACCTACCACTACTATCTAAGATCTCATACTACATGCCTCTTGCACTCAATTGACCGTCTATTGACCACCGTGAGAATAAGCAAATCAAATAAACACCAACTCAACTCGACCCAGTATCTTGTAAATTAACATTCACTAAAGTACATCACAACAAAAAATATTAAGAGAAAAATATAAAGAGCTTGTACGAAGTTGCAAACTTTTCAAATATTAACCCGTCAATAGGGCACTAAACATCAAAGTTTTCTAATTAAACAACAAAGAACGACATATTTAAACCAGAAATTCACGTTCTTTATTTTTATATAGAAGACTCAAACTATGAGCCGAGATCAAATAATTTTAGGTCTTCAACAATGCCCTCTTATATGATCACAATTAACGCAAGTAACATTGATTATCTTTAATAGTGGAGCTTGGTGTCCGTATGACTCCTTAGTTAAAACAAATTTCTAATATAAAGCAAAGTCAATATAACAATTATATCATGCACGAAATTCTCTCTTCAAAGTCCTAATATCAGGCAAAGTCAATATGACAATTTTATCATATACGAAATTGTGTCTTTGAGAAAAGTATTTTAACTTTTTAAGGGCATAATAGTCGGCTAATATTTTAGGAATATTTTAGTTCTCTAATATTTTGCATGGAACATTCGTGCTTTTATAATAATATAGATATAGATAGATAGATATAGATATAAATATTGATATGTAGTTTACAGACGAATTCCGTAGGTAATTTTAATGCTTTTTGTAGCGTTAAGAATTGAAGTTCTGCTAAGATTGTGCTTTTAATTTGTCGGATTTGTTTTTGCTTATTTCTTTTCATTTCTTTTTCTTTTTCTTTTTCTTGAACGCGCGACTGCGAAGTTTATACATCGAGTGCGGATACATGATCTATAAAACTAATTAACTTCAACCTTTGCTAATTCTAAGGTGTTATTAAGGAAATTAAACAGTATCACATCATGAATTATTTGGCCAATAGAGTTGAATCATTGGTACCTCGATCAGCCGCTGAACCGGCAGAAAACCTGGAGAAAAAAAATACTGCAGAAATTACCCCCAAAGTTAATGATAGGTAATTCCAAGAGTAGCCTCGATTAAAAAGTGATTATATGGAATAAAATAATTGTCGGCCACTAAAGCTAAATTTTAGGAAATAGAAGAAGTGGTAGTACTGTAGTTCAAAATAATGGAGAACATCAAGGCCTGTGGAATGATGGTTGTAAAATTCTTCAATCTTTAATTAGAGTTTAAGTTCGAGCTTGAGAATTAAAATTTCTTGATAGGTCGCTTTTTTCTAGAGTAATTTACTTGACGTGAATCTAAATTTATTGAATCAGTGAGTTTTAAATATCGATTAAAAAGCAGTCTGGTGCATTAAATTCCAGCTGTATGCAGGGTTTGAAAAAAGATCGGACCACAAAAGTCAATCGCACGCAACCTTACTCTACGTATCAATTACTTAACCAAATTCAAAATACCGATTGATTAACCAAATTCAAAATGCATTGGATATGCCACTTATATATTTTACAATGGGAATTTAGGAGCGTGGCCTAAAGAAAGAGACACAGGAGGGCCGGATTGCTAGGCTTTAATGCCTATAAAATGAGGGATTAAAATCAATCTTACCCACTATAATAAAATTCATTTTATTGCATAATACAAGGATAAAGAGTCCTTAGAAATGGGGCGTGGTTGTGGTAATGGGTTCCATTGCATTGGGTGGCTCTCCTCTATCGCTTTCCATGGCTTATATATTATATATATATATATATATATATATATATA
>MCJB01050926.1:32064-49663 GCA_002018475.1 Nicotiana obtusifolia | reverse complement strand
ATATATATATATATCTTTAATTTTGTATTTATATTTTTGCTTGCCATTGAAGAATTATTAGCTTTAGGGTCTCCATTTTCCCAAGATTTTGTTGTAGGTATGTACTGTAGTTAGCAATAACATAATCATTGTTTTCTATAATTTCGTAGGCAAATGTCAAACTATGCCACAACTAGAATCGCAATGTTGTTTAAAATTTTAAAACATTGTGGCAACGGTTGACCAGTTGGGTGTTTCCTCATTCCCTACTAAATCTATTAAGGAAAAGAAAAGTTAGCTATGTTTGGTGACAATTACAAGATTAATTAGTCATGGCCGAGGAATCATATTTACCACTTATAATAAGATTTAATCTAAGATTAAAGGCTAAAATCCTGTGTTTAGGACTCTCTTCGGTAAAGACAAGAGTTCATATGCCTTGTGGTCATGCATGGAATTAATGGGAAGAAAATTATTTCGTGTATATATACGGCAATTTTGGTCAGTTTTATTGCTTGGGTACTTCATTAAGTTTCATATTTGATGATATAAAACGGAATTTGAGAAAAAATTGATATTCTGACACAAATCCGAATTAACGAGTGGCAAAATAGTTTCGGATATCGAATGAAAACCCAAAAAAACAGTATAAGTTGGAAACCAATGCATGTCACAATACATAAGAAATAATTGAATGGTTATCTTATTTTCGAAAAGAAAAAGCTGAGTGGATAACGTGGAAGCCGAAAAATATGAATACTCCATAAAGATTTTGATATTGTTATAAAACAATAAAAAAAAAATTACAGAGAAAAATAGGGAGCGAGAGTTCTTATTGATCTGGAATGAATTACAATGAAATAGAACCTCTATAGGAAAAAATTGGCTTAGCCACCAAGCAACAAACCCTAGAATCTCTTTAAAATATAGACATTCATCCTAAATACAATTCTATTTATAACACACTCTTGAATGTTTATTCAACAGATAATGTGCCTCGTTAAAACCTTAACAAAAATAAAACTCAGTGGGAAAAAAATTCTAGTGAAGGAAAAAAATACACATGTTTAGAAATACGCCTTTTTGTTGCCTCGTTAAAACCTTGCAAGGAAAACCCAGTGGGACAAAATCTTATAAGGGAAAAAGAGTACAACGCGTATTAACTCCCCCTAATAAGAATATCAATTCAGATATTTGAGTCTTTACATTCCAATCTTGTGCACCATCTTCAAAAGATCGTTGATAGATATTTGATAAATAAATCATCCATATTAACTTGAATGAATATGTTGCACCTTGAAATCATCATTCTTGATAGATATATAATGTCTTCATATATTATCGTGGAATGACTTTTCATCTCCATAGAGGTAAAAATTTCTCGCTATCACATTATCATGCTTATAGTTGTAGCAAGATACAAATGTGCACAAATTACACTTAGGATTGTATATGTTTTAAGCGATTTGAATCCTTCAGGGATTGTCATATAAGCCATTTGAATAGACTTTAGATGCATATCAAATTTTCATGTCATGCTAGACATCTAAGATAGATAAAAGTGATTACACACACTATTGACTTTATACTTTCAAGTGTTTGAACTGCAGGTCCATAACTATATGTCTTTCCTATGAAACAAATTCTATTCGAATTATGTCTCTTTCATTTGGCCAATATTTTTGTGTATGTAGGCGATAGACTTAAGATCCTCATCTATAGTTAGCGCTATCATAGATGTCGTCGACAAATATTTTATATCGATTTTAGCCTCATTTTTTTTTCTATAAAGACGTAACATAGAGATTTCTTCATTTATATTTTCAGATACCTGAAACTCTCCTGAGATTTTATGAAGTTTTATGTCATGTGATCTTCTAGATTATTTGCCTCCTTATTATGATCATTTACTCATCTTCTTTATCAAGAAGTTTATTTGAAACCGATTGGTCTATACACTTTAAGCGTACTATAGACTTTGTCCTTCTAGGACTTATTCTAATAAGAGCATTTGTAGTGAGAACATAATTACTTTCTTTGGGTCAGCAAATGCATCTGATACGCTTTGCAACATATTGTAGATGAATTATCTTTTTATGAATTTCAAGTTCATATTATCTTGTTCGAGGATCTAGATGTACAAATGATAATTCATTCCGTAACTTTTTCTCAACCATTTAACCTGTCTCCCCCTTATGTTAGAAAAACTAGCTTGCTTCATCAATTTTGTGCGTTATGGAGTTAATAAAAAATATACACCACACATTAATAATAATAAGATGGAATTATTTGGTTCATGACCCTGAACCATTTTTGAGGGAAAAAAATAATACACTTTCGTATATAATGTTTATCAAACTCATACAGATAACTTTGTTCTCATGAGCAGTAATTTAGCTATTAAGTGGAGGCACTCAATAAATTATTTTGCTAAATTAACTGTGATATAAATCAACTTATCAAGATGAACTGTCTTGAATAGAAAATCTGAAAATTATGCTCTAAATTAAATTATTGAGCAAGTTAACTCGCAAATATCAGCTCGCGGGTTAATAATAAGAGCACGTGTAATCATCTCATAGATGCATCTTATGTGATATACATGGCAGGTGAATGAGCTCATATTCACCTTTGATATTTTCATCAGTCATGGGATTCAACCCCAATTTTAGTTGGTCTATTAATTAATTAGAACAAACAACATAAGAGAATTCGTAAAGAACTTTCTAGTTCTTTAATATTTATCCATGTGAATTCTCTTTTATTTTTGCACATCATACTTAAATTAACATGGCTAAATCAATTATGCCAACTGGATAAATTATCAATATTGATAAACTTCAGGTTTACACCATCACGTGTGCAATTATCAATAAATTTCAAGCTTATTATGATATGAGTTTTTATATCAATAAACTTCCACTTTATTGTGGCATTCTTTTATGTGTGTAGTACAAACTGAAGAATAAAGCGGGTAACTTTTCATCAAAATATTACCCCGCTACAAATTGTAGTAACAGAAGATATTAAATCTTTCCTTTATTTATAGTCACAATATGACCAAACGCTTTCGCGAATATTTTAGAAACTCAATATGTTTCTTTGACACTTAGTACGACACAATACCTTATTGATAATTAATTTTATTCCTCTAAAATAGTATAATTGGCTCTTCTAGAGCTCTCAATTACTTTTGTACTACCACTACAACATTCATATTGTGAATATCTCTTTCAAAGAGAAAATTATACCATTATGGTCATGGTCAAAATTACATGCAAGATCTGTTTATTGCATTACTGTTGTCCCTTAATAATCACATTGCCATATTATTTTGGGATAATCACAATAGATACATGATCAATAGCCACTCATGCCATAATAATAAAATTATTTTTTTATTTCCTCTCAAACCTCCTTCTAGAGGTGAGTGTGGTATATTCACTACCACTAGCACGTTTATATTCTTTCAAGAATGAATATGTATTCATAAATCACATGTTGTCACATTCACATCATGTATGGACCATAATCATCTATATGTTCTTTACAAAATCTCATGTCAAATTGATGAAAAATATTTCTTTCACAGAGTGAAGGATTATTTTGAGAATCCTTATTGTTCTTATTATCACAATGATGGCGATTATAATTTCGTCTATTGCCACGTCCATACATTGATACCTTCATGGTAATAATTTTGTCTTTTTTCAGACTTATCACATACTGCTATCACATTCTTTTAAGGGAATGAGAATGAATCAAATTCAATTGGACGAGTTTTCACTTCTTGTGCCCATAATGATACATGAATTTGATCATGGTAAGACATAAAAATTTTATCACTTCGGATGATTATAATTTCTTATAAACTCTACTAGAGTTATAAGCAAAATTTGTTGTCTTTGCTTGTATTTCAAATCAAATTATAGAATTTTAAGAATTTAAAAGAGAAAAATAAGGCAAAATACTTATCTTAAGTCCAGGATTTATTCCTGAAGGAAGTTCATGGAACAATTGACAATCATTATGCTCAATATTATGTACAGGTTGAGCATCATGCACGTATCCTAAAGCCTGGTGACCGAAGCAAATTCCTAGTATCTTCTCTCTACGGGGGTTTAATTTCTCAAACGCTGGACAACTAATTAATAGTATATCTACAAATTAAAACAACCGCCATTCACTCAATTCTCGTGCTGATAACGTGTTATAATACAATAAAAGAAGAAGAAGAATATTGCAAAGAAAAGTAGGGAGAGAGAATTCTTATTGATTTGGGATGAATTATAATGGAATAGAACCCCTATATTTATAGGGAAAAAGTGACTTAGCCACTAAATAACAAACCTTAGAATCTCTATGAATATAGACATTTACCTTAAATACAATTCTATTTATAACAGATATCTTTTTCTTTTAGGACGAAACACCCCCACACACACAAAAAACGAAAAAAGAAAAAAGGAGAATGGGTGAGACCTATTAGAATAAGAAAATAAGTTTGATTATTACCTTAGATAATCTTCTTTGTTAAATTAATTATATCAAACAAAAATCATAGTATTTATTTGTCTTTGGGGCCTAAGCACATGTCCTGTAACCACTAACCAGGACCAGCTCAACTACCTGATTTGCATTACTAAAAAAGATAATAGAAAAACACTTAAGAGACATAAAATAAGTACGTTACTAAAGATCATAATTGATCCTTTCAATGGAAAAGAAATAAAGATCATGATTATCCATTGCTTTTTCCATACTTATTTTATGAACATATATTGAAATGGGAAATTTTGTAAGGCTAGGAAGCGACCAAAATAATTTAAAAGCCACAAAAAATTCTGGAAAAATAAAATAAAGGAGCACAATTGTTGATATATGATAATTAGGTGGACCCTATTGTTTATTTAAATGAAAACTAGGAATGGTAGTCGAAACTCCAACAAATAAATTGATATCTTCTCATCTCGGAAAGAACCCCACTATGCACATATCTTAACTCTGAAAAAGACAATAAGTTTTGTTATTTCTGCAGAAAGTTATACTATAGTAATTAATCCTCTAAAATACAACGGCACCCTTATTTCTGTACTAATGCAATTTTCATCTCTTTTCTATTATATTAAAGTCAATAATAATCATCTGAAAAGTTTACAGAAAAGAGAGGGGTTAAACAAATCAGAGCCTGTTTCATTTAATACTGAAAAATAGGCATTTGTGAAGTCACTAAAAAATAGCCACCGTTGAAACACAAAAAGTTTTAGCATAATATGTTGGATTATGGAGCTCCTGCGTATAAACTTCCAGCATATTATGTTGGAGCTCCACCACAGGAAAGTTCCAGCATGATATGTGGGATTACGGAGCTCCTGCATACAAACTTTCAGCATATTATGTTGGAACTCCAGCACACGGAAAGTTCCAGCATAATCTACGGGATTATGGAGCTCATGCATATAAACTTTTAGCATATTATGACGGAATTCTAGTACATTATAAAAATTTCAGCATATGTAAGATATTCGAACTTCAGCATATTATGCTGGAATATTTTCAGATTTTAAGAGTGTTTTTATTTAAATTTTATCTTTAAATGAAAAGTGACTAAATTTAGTGGTTAAATTTTGATTATTTTTAAAATTATAATTTATTTTAATTATCAATTGTAAATATGATTATTTCTGATTTTTTTTCTCAACAATACTTAGCTTAATAATTTTTTACTTGGATAGTTGAGCGACAACTGGTTATACATTTTAGTTAAGAAGGTGCTTTGACATGTAATATCTAGCTCGTTTCCAAATGGCAATCATACCTTATACACAAGTAAAGTGAAAAGTCAGTAAGTCTCCGTCTCAAAGGATGGGAAAGGGAAAATGGTCATCATCTATACATTAGTCTTTAAAGACACTAGAGGTGATAGACTTTTATCTTGTAGCCTAGAACTAGTCATCAAAAATCACATATTCTGTTTGTCATGTTAATACTAATTAATAGCAGTGTGGATAGAGACGATACACACCCATATGCAATTGTGGTGAGTCTTCACTAGAGTTGTCAGGAAATCACGGAAATTTAAAGTTTGATGCATGTTGAGAATACTGTTTTTAAGGATATTTTGCTAGTATAAGCTTATTCCCAAAAATTTAATAAGCCTTTCGACTATAAATTAAGCGCATAAACAAAAAAGAATAAATTTAAGGAAGAAAACCCAATAAATTATCATCAACAACAATAACAATATACCTAGTATATTTTTACATGTGGCGTATGGAAGGGTAATGTATACGCAGATTTTATCCCTACATAGTCAAGATAGAGACGTTATTTCCAATAGACCTTCGGCTCAGAAAGGTAAGGAGGAGAAGAACAATAAGAAGAAGCATAAGGAGAGGAAGAAGGAGAAAAAGACGAAGAAAAAGAAAGAAAGAGAAAAGAAAGGAGGGAGAAAAGAGTAAGCAGTACCATATAGTAACAATAGGGAAATACGATAATTGAAACGAAATAAATAACATGACGTAATATAAATATGAGAATAAGAAAGTACATGCGTGCTACTAATACTACTGGTAAGAAAGGGGGAAACTCTCAATTAGCTACTAACCTTCTACTCTAATCTTCGACCTCCACACCCCCCTATCAAGGGTCATGTCCTCAGTAAGCTGAAGCCGCCATATCCTGCTAACAGTACTTCTTTGGTCTGCCTCGACCTCTCCCCAAACCCGTCATGGCCAACCTCCCACACCTCCTAGCAGGAGCGTCAGTGCTTCTCTTCTTAACATGCCCCAACCATCTCAGTCTCGACTCTCGCATCTTGTCCTCCAATGGGACCACTCCCATTTTGTCCCAAATAACATCATTACTAATTTTATCTCTCCTGGTACACCCACACGTCCATCTCAACATCCTTATTTCTGCTAATTTTATCTTCTGCACATGAGAGCTCTTGATTGGTCTAACACTCAAGTACCCTAACAAATTATCATAATTATAGTAATGGCCCAATGACTAGGACTATGATTTCGACTAGGCCTCACGTACATATATCCATGCTTAGGGAACAAGTCCACTACTTCAATCTCCAGACGTATTTTTCATGCGCTTGAACCCGGTTAGTAGCACATAAAGTACAACTTTGTATAAAGTGAAGGAAGATCGAGATTGTTTTTACCTAGTGAGGGATTTTATTTATTTTTTGTTTCGGAGATACTATTCACATTTTTCTAACAGAATTCACCCTGTTAAGAACAATACCCAAAATTTCAAAATAGAAGGTTAGTAAGGAATAAGAACTATGATGGACTGAAAGAAATAGAAAGAAAAAGAAGGAAGCAAATGGATTTTCGACATCTTAATCACAACTTATCATCTAATATATGTATGGAAAAAAGTGGTCAGCCAGTTCCAGGATCCTGGTACTTGCAGATCTAGGTGTTGATAATGCCTGAAAAATCATGTGTAAGTTATCAATTTATTTTTAAGAAAAAATGAGCAAATGCAAGTATAGACACCGAAGCAGTGCTGTTTGGTAACGTAGTTTTTAAAGTTAAAATGACGACGTATTTTCCCATAATTGTGATATAATTAAATCTTAATCTAGGTCTCCTAGAATGCTGAAGAAAAAGATTAGGAATGTAAAAATGAACATGAGTAAGTCCATACCCATTTTCAGCTAATTTACTATCCGGTTACTTTTTTCCGGTGGAAAATTCCCGGAGAAACCAACTGCCACTACCTTTTGGCTGCACACTGGGTAACCTGCTCATGTGTAATAGCTTGCGAACCACATAGGAAATGTAAACTGCACTAAACACGTCCGGTGCAAGGAGATCTGCCTGAGGAGGCTTCTAGTGAGGGAAATCGATCCCAAGTCTCCCAATGAGATCTGCCTGGGCTACTCTTCGATCTTTAATGAAGCTATTTGTGGAAAATTGTTCTAATCAATACTAAGGATTGGGTTTTAATTGTTGCAACATTTAAGGCTAGAGGAATTTATATCTTTCTGGCTTTAAGTTTGAACATTGTTATATGCCAACCGAAATGAAAATAATGTGGTCTAAAGATGTTGCCAACACCTGCAGAAAAAAAATGCAAACTGTAGACTGTAGTAGGAGTAGCAGTAGTAGTACAGTTACTTCGTGGGATGGCTTTGCTCTGCACAACATTAATGAACAAAGAGTGGTAATATACTATATACTATTTCTATCGAGCTAAGCTATAATTAACGAGGCCGGTTTAGCATATTATTAAAGGCGGCAAGCTGATCTGATTCTTGCCTCTGCAACATTCTCTCACGGTTGATTTTCTTAATGAAATCATCAAATCTTTTGTTGGATTCCTCTGCACTTAGGGAATTAAAGTCCCCTCTCAAACCCCCTCGTCTAAACACCGATAAAGCATCGTTAAAAGTCAATGATTTTCTCAAGTCTTTCCATGTTGAAGCCACTGATGGCAGCAAGTCTTTGGATCCAATGCTCTGTGCTGATACCACCACTGGCTCTGGCTCCACTGACCATGTTTCACTCTTCTTCAGTACATGATTCTTCTTTTTCTTGTTTCCTCCTCCGGTTATCGCGTTCCATGTCGCCTCCAATGTGTCATCCTCTAATTCTTCAATATTTTCTTGATTGACCGTTGCTTGGACATTGGTGTAGGTTGTATAATTGGTTCTACTAGTTGTGCTAGGTACTGGATTTGGTGATGAACGTGGACTAATGATTTCACGGGCCTCAGTCAAATAAGAAATGTCTGGAAAGGACTTTTTTGTTACACAATCAATTTCAATGTCTTTCACACTGCAGGGCATCTCGTCTTCAATATCTTCTAATGCAGGAGAATTATAACGACTGAAAAAAGACATAACGGTGTCCATTGCAATAGCAGAATTAGATCTTTTCGGCTTGTCTTCTTTTTCATGATGTTGTGGTGGGGAACATAATTGTGGTGACTCTGACCCATGCATATTTTCAACACCAACATTCTTTTCATCTAGAAAAATATTAAGAAAGTCCATTGTGGAGCGGTGAAATTTGGAGAAAGTCAAGATAAGAATGACAACAGAATTGATAAAGAGGCAGATATAAAGTGGAGATGACAAGAAGCTCTTCAAAGAATTCAAACTTCCCTTCAGGTTAAAGAGAAACATGTCAAATAAGTAGCGCGGATTTATAGCTTTTTTCAGCATAAAGAAAGTAGAGATCAGTCCTGTTAATAAGAGAAGAAGCTCTATGGTTAATATCGCAGATTGTACTATGCTTTTCTTCTCTGATAATCTATATGCTATCAACGTTGCCATGGACAGAGATTTTCTATAATTTGTTTGTTAAGGCTATTAGAGGGTGAGATCTTATTTGTTTTCAAGAATTGCCAAACTGTAAAGACAAAGAGGGGGAATAGGTTTCTTGATAAGACTTGGGATTTTCTTTTTGCTGGAGAGCTAAATCTTTACAGCGTATAGCCACTAGATATATTGAGTACCATACAACACCATAGACCCACACAACATCAAGTAAAGGCTTATGGAACCCTTTTTATAGGCAGACAATAATGGTGACAATAAATTTCCCACTTATTTAACTTTTCGGTAGTGTTTGGACATAGATTTGGTTAAAATTTTAAAAAAAGAGTTTTTGAATATGTGCTGAAAAATAATTTTTGAAAGTTGAAGTTGTGTTTGGACATTCATTTTATTTAAAAAAAACATGAAGTTTTGTGAGTGAAAGAAGAAGTTTCACCCAAAAACTTCCCTAAAAAAGTTTTTGGAAAGAAAATAAATTAATCATATTCCTTGAACAAATAGTATTTAAAAAAAATTAATAACAAAAATAAAATCTACGGCCAAATAGGAGCTTAATCTCAACCGTTCCTCCTCCTATGCCAAGTTTTTCTTTTTTATGAGTTTAACTAGTACATATTCAATGGAAAAAATTATAATATTTAGTGACCTAAAAGATTATAACAGATAAAATAATGCATGTAATCTTTATAACATGTTAAATTACATTGTTCTTTTTTATTTGTGGGAGTGGAGAGGGGAATGGGTCAAGGGAGTTGGGGCTGAGTGATGAAATGAGGTCTGCATAAGTAAATTAAAACGAAATAGATTGATAAGATTTCCAAGTTTACCAATAGACTTTAAATAACCACGTAATACAGTCTTGGTCTAACCTGTATAAATTAAATTTATAACAGTAAGATAAGGATGAGATACTTGCTTTTAATTTAATAGAAGTAAACATATATTTCTAAAACATTTTTCTCAACTTGTCCAACCTTTGATTATACATTTGTAACTTTCTTCATCATTTCTTGAATTTTGTATGACAAAGCAAATCCAAATAGATCATGGTGCTTAAGATATTTAATGGACAAAAATGATATAGAAATGCAACTTTATAGAAAATTTGAATTAATTTACTCGGCGTCGATATCTTTGCTTATTATAATTTGAATAAAGCAAGTTAACCTAAAAGTTAATTGCTGGTCTATTTATTTGGTCTTACAAGTTAGAGATGACTAAAGTAAACATGATTCACCAAAGTCAGTCAACATATCTATTATACTCTTGTTTGCTGATGTGGTGGTGCTTCAAGTAACCTTAGCTGAATAAATTATCAGGATAATTTGCGCTTTCCTTGTAACTATAATAAATTATCTGTGGGATTTACTTTCCTTCTCCAATTATAAAAGTATATCACTCCTTAAAACCACTACTAATCATATTTATCTCTTTCATGTCCACATATATGCGTGACTATGAAATTGTACCAACACTCGTCAAAATAATCATCTTCTCATAAGTTCCAAAACTGAATCTAATTAATGGAAAGGAGAATTGTTTTTAACAAATTAGTCATGTATTAAATAATATTACAAAATAGAGCATGAAAGGGAAAAAGGAAAGTTAATAATTAATTGATTCAAATTTCAACCCCTCCCTCTAGATAAGTCTCTCCTACTAAAAATAAATAAAAGCAACAGTTATAGATGCATACACAATAAACAAAAAGGGGAGCAAAAGGGAAGAAATATAGATTAGCTAGTTGAGAAATTAATCCAGGTGTCACATATAGAGTTACCTGAGAAATTACATGCTACTTGTTTACTAATTTTCAGGGATATAAACCAAGACGCTCGCTCCCGTAAATAAGTCGCTTTATTAGGTAACCATTAAGTTAAACTATTAAAAAGTAAATTAAAAATTGATAATGTGACTATAATCTGTACAACCACCTGTCATTTCCCCACTAAAGTGCAAGTGTTAATTAATTTGTTAAAGTAACCATTTTGAAGGTAACCCTTTGCCCTTTGGCTTGTTTTGATAAACTTTTTGGAATCCGCTTATAATTTAATCCAAAAAGGTCATGCTTAAGTCATGAAAATGAAGTTGCTCTACGTGGTTAAACGTAATATCTTGTGGAATAAGTAAACGATTAATCAGTGAGTTAGTTTCCAACGTCAAGACCTAACGAATTTAACTATTCATCCACTTTTATTTTCAGTCAAAATTTTGTAATTTGAGATGCTGACGCTTCAACCGATACCTACGTTAAATGAACCCTCATATTTTCCTTGTTATATTACAATACTTCCAATTGCAAAGCTTTTTAAACAAATTTTTGAAAAGGAATTAACTTTCACTAGCTTATACATTTTCAATGTCTGAGGTCTTTTCTTATATTATCAACATACAGGTTTAATTCAATTACTTTTTTTACTCGATACGCCCCTTCTTTTAATTACTCATAAATCGAGTAAACAAAGTCTTTAGTCCAAAGTATTGAAAATGAAATAAATACCTTAAGGAAAAAGAAAATAAAAGAAGAATAAACCCAAATAGCCGCCCACATAATCTCTTAAACTAAAAATAGCTTTTATATATATATATAGCCGTCCACATAATCTCTTAAACTAAAAATAGCTAATATATATAATTGTGTATAATCTACGTATAACGGTTAAAAAAAATAAACATTGATCTAGTGGGTTATTTGTGTAACAATACAAAAAAAGAAAAAAAAATTGAAAACAATGGTGAAACTCTTTGACTAGTAAAGTGTTCGAGTTTTTTTAGGAGAGTCGAGAAAAGGCCCTCATAAAAGGAACCATTCAGAATAGAGAAAGAGAAACCTAAATATTTGAAAGTTGAAACTTTCAAATTATTAAGAGCGGATATAAAGTGGTGCAATTATTGAGAAGATTCGAAAAGAAAATGCAAAGAAACTACATGGATATATATTATATTGTATATGAAGAGAGATATTTGCCCCTCATTTTCTTATTGTATATGAAATGCAAATCAAGCTAAGGGCCACATAACTTGCCGCTCTTACATCTTTCCATTTATTAGTTGAAAGGAATAATTAAAGGTAAAGGTGGCCAAAGGCTAAATAATCAAAGGACTAATTTGTCTGGTGTTGAGGGACACAAATACAACTCTCCCTGGCCACTCAACTTTATTTTGGCCTTATCACAACTCACAAAATTCATAACCATAAGCTATTAATTATTTGATAATCAAAAAACCCAAAAATTGAAAAATGAAATAACTTAAAGTACAATTCCACGATATTGCCTCCATTATATAATGTGATTTTACTCTTAGTCTCTGTCATAGTACAAACGATTGCATGGGATTGATCATTTAGTTGCTCTTGAAAATAAAAAAGGCTCTGTAATCTGGTTTTCAGGTGTAAATAGTTGAGACACTTTTACCTATTTAATTTGTACAACATAAATTCAGATGCGTTACTTATTACTATACTGGTGTTTTCTGCTCTTCGCGCAAAAATTATCATATAAACTTTTTTTGTAAATTTAGTTAATATAAAAATAAAGTTTTCGTGTATATGTACACCATTATTTTTATAAATTAATTAATTAAACAAAAAAGATAAATCTTTTGCTCAATTAAGTCAGTACCCTATTCATATCATTAATTTTACACAAATATATATAGTGTACGTACAACGTGAATAAAATCAGTCAATTTTGAGATATTTCACTTAGACCGACGCCTAATTTTATTTTCATATTTGCTTATCCTAGGTTTGATTTCTCAAAAGCACTTGTGGGTGTAATTTGCTCTAGAAAATGATTCCGTGAAGATGTTTCAAATTGACTATCCTGCGTTTGATCTCTCGAAAACACTTAATGATGTTTTCATATGCTTTTTAATTACTTTAAAAATCAGCGAAACATTTTTATACTAAATCTATTTCTTAATATTTTAAACAAAATAATTATCTCTTTGACCATAAAGTGAGGGAAAATAAAAAGGAAAGACAAGTTTGACCATAAAGTTAGAATAAAGGAAATTAAACACCTTAAAATGTCTTCCATATGCGGAACCATAATACCAACACTTAGACGTATATATAAGTATGGAGCATAAGCTTACATTAGAATCAACTCCCTTCCAACTTGATCCTAAGTTTAAGCTTCAAGTTGTACTACTTAATAAAATGCAGATTTCATAAAGTGGAAACAGGTTTGAACCATAGTTTATATGGAGACTATATATATTCTAAGTTTGTGAAGCATATGCATGTGATGTCTTTTTTTTAATTTTTTTTTTTTTCCGGTTGTAAAGGGTGTGATGTCATAATGATAATGAGGGATATTGATGAAAGTCTATTTTAGCAATTTGGAATATGTTGTAGATCAAAACCAAGCTTTTCAATAATATAATATGCAGAAGCATTAAATCCCAAATTACACACCAGATTAAAGAGTATTTATTCTTAGAACTTTGAAGAACAGATCAAGTATTATCTTTAACATTCATGTATCATCTAGAAAAATCGAAAGCAGAAACCTTTCCTTTTAAGAAAGAACATAACATAATCAAAAAAGGAACAAAAACCAAATTTCAAGATAATAGAACTGTTACAT
Organism: Nicotiana obtusifolia; assembly: GCA_002018475.1. Lineage (NCBI taxonomy): Eukaryota > Viridiplantae > Streptophyta > Magnoliopsida > Solanales > Solanaceae > Nicotiana > Nicotiana obtusifolia. Next base: position 35,788 of record MCJB01050926.1, on the reverse strand, counting down.
CATGAACCAAAAAGTTCATACAACACATAGATGAATCAGAAAGTAGAGTGAAATCAAACTCTAGGTATCAAATTTGCAGAAAACTGGATATTTTTTTAAATTAAGGAATACAAGGGGAAGATGAAATAAAAACAGAACACTTCCATTAACATAATCTAGATCTTAAAGTTTTATCTCTTCCTAGAGTTGATTGCAAATGCAATTAGTATATTTCATACAATACAATAACTTCCGCTTAGCAGTAAAAGAGTAAAATGCATGACTTAACTAAAATCGTGACATAACTTCCTTGTAAACACATATGGCTGAAATACATGCACAAAATTTGTTAGCTTGGGGGAGTCTCAGTCAAAGCTATATATTAAGGTTCGCGCACCTTTTGAATTCAAACAACCTGGTTTCTCAAGGAAATTGAGTGACAGAATATATTGTAAAATAATCATAAGTCGCCACTAAAATATATTCGAAGTGTAAAGGATAGCTTAAATTAACTATAGTCATTAGTAGTTAGTTGTAATCATGGTTAGCTATTTTTTAGTTACTTGTACAACTGTCAATTAGTTGGCTAGATGACACTTATATACACTTGTATCAGCTTTATTTTGCAATAGATTGAATGAGAAACTCTTCCAATTTACTCTCTCTCAATTCGACTCTTCTCATACTATTTCACAAATTCAACCAACACACGGATTTAACATGGTATCAGAGCCATAATCGAGCGATTCTAAGGAGTTCTTCGTGCAATTGAGGAAAAAATCAAGAGAATTCACTTTGTTTTTTAAACCTTAATTTTGCAGTTTTTCGACCAAAATTCATGGCAGTTTCAGATGAATCCAGCAGTGTTGCAACTGGCGATAGGGTTTCCGGCATCGGAATTACCGAAGGGACGGTCATACTCGATCACAGCCACCCGTTATATCTGCATCCTTCGGACGGATCGGGATCAATGTCAGTGGGTCTTTTATTGACTGGTATGAAAAACTACACTCTTTGGAATCGAGCTATGAAAATAGCTCTATTGGGGAAGAACAAGTTGGATTTAGTTGATGGTTCAACATCCAAAGCTGATTTTGGGCCGGCACTGGTACATCAGTGGGGTCGTTGCAACGCGATTGTCACCTCGTGGCTAATGAGTAATGTAAGTCAACACCTATTGACTGGAGTACTCTTCTCTGTGAATGCTCAGACTGTTTGGGCACAACTCAAAGAGATATTTGACAAGGTGAATGCTTCCAGACTCTACTATTTGCACAAGGAAATTTTTACTTCTACTCAAGGTATATCATCCGTATATGTTTACTTTACTAAATTGATCTATGGGCTGAATATGATTCGATTCTGCCACTACCACCTGCAAAAGATAATGTTGAGCAATTAGAATTTCAACTTCTGCTATAATTCCTAATGGGATTAAATGACAGTTTCGAGCAAGCTAGAAGTCAGATACTTATGATGCCTACTGTGCCAACTATTAATCAAGCGTATGCAATGGTTATGCAAGATGAAAGCAGACGATTTATTTTCGGAAATAATTTTGGGGGGACTAGACATGTTAAGCCTACTGCAATGTTCACTGTCTAATCAAGAAATAAGCAGAGAAGAAATTACAACTTGAAGTGTGATTTTAATCATTTAAAGGGTCACACGAGAGAAGGCTGTTACAAATTGATGAAATGTGAATTTTGTCACGAAACAGCGCATTTAAAGGAGAATTGCTACAAGATAGTTAGCTATCCCTCAGATTTCAAGTGTAAGAGGAAGGCCAATGCAGTACAAGCAGAGGTAAATAGTACACAACTGGGAAACAAATTAGTACCTGGATAACTATTCACACAGGAGCAATATGCTCAAATTTTGCAACTGTCGAACAAGACTTCCATTGGAAAGACCAATTCTAGCATAGCAGCAATGGCTGGTAAATTTCTTTGTTGCAATGTTCTGATTCCCAAATGGATTATAGATACAGGTGCTACGAACCACATGATAGGAAATGACAAGCTAAGTAATGGCATGTCAATAGGTAATGGAGGATAGGTATAGATGCCTACAGGGGACTCAACCAAGGTTACTCATGTTGGGGATTGTCAGCTTACCGGAGGTGACACTATTAAGAACGTCCTTTGTGTACCTATATTCAAATTCAACCTTTTGTCCGTGTCCAAGGTGAGAAGAGATTTGAATTATTTTGTCTCATTCTTTCCCACCTTTTGTGTTTTTTAGGATCTCTTGTCTGGGAGGATGAAGGAGATTGGTAAGGAGGAAGAGGGATTGTATACCATGCTATCTACAGCAAGAAATAATGCAAGCAAAATTTACCAAGCATTTGCAGCAATAACAAAGGAACCTGGAAATACTGAAGATATCTGGCACAAGAGAATGGGATATCTGGCACAAGAATGAAATTTGATGTTGTCTTCTTGCTTAAGAAGTTCATTGCAATGGTGCAAACGCAGTTTGGCAAGACTATACAATCGTTTAGATAAGATAATGGGAGTGGATTCTTCAATTCTCCCTGCAAAGAATTGTTTCAACTACATGGACTTAAGCCCTCTAAATCATTAGTCTACAGCCTGCATAAATCCCTCTATGGACTTAAGCCCTGCTCAAGACAATGGAATCTCAAGCTCACATCTACTCTTATTTACTCTGATTTCCAACAGAGTCACTTGGATTACTCATTATTCATCAAAAGGGAAGCTAGGAAAATGGTAGTTGTCTTAGTTTATGTAGATGACCTGCTTATAACTGGTGATAATATGCAGTTGATACAATCTACCAAAGCTATTCTTCAACATAAATTCAAGATCAAAGACTTGGGGAACCCAAGTATTTCTTGAGAATTGAATTTGCAAGGAGTGCTAAGGGGATATTAATGCATCAGAGAAAGTATTCCCTTGAGTTGGTTGCTGACTTAGGGCTCTCAGGATCTAAGCCTGCCACTTCTCCTATGGAACAAAACTTGAAGCTATCCACCATTGAATTAGACTTTTATGTTGGGACCACTGATGATAAGCCTTTGGATGATCCAGGTCCTTATCAAAGATTACATGGGAGGTTGCTATAACTCACAATCACTCGACCAGACATTTCTTTTGTGGTCCAGAACCTCATTCAGTTTGTGCATTCTCTCAAGGTCTCTCACATGGAAGCTGCCTTGAGAATTATTCAATATATCAAACATTGTCCAGGATTGGGGGTTTTGCTGAAGGCACATTATTCTGAGTTCTTATCAGCATTTTGCGATGCCGACTGGGCTGCTTGTCCTAACACTCGCAAGTCTGTCACAGGCTATCTTGTTAAGTTGGGGGATTCCTTGATTTCTTGAAAGTTCAAGAAACAATCGACTGTTTTCAGAAGCTCAGGAGAGGCAGAATATAGAAGTCTAGCATCTACTGTTGCTGAAGTTGTGTGGGTTCTTGGTTTGTTTCATGAGCTGGGCATGAAACATACTTTATCAGTACCTATACATTATGACAATAAGTCCCCGATTCAAATTGCTGCAAACCCTATGTTCCACGAGCGAACCAAATACATTAACATTGATTGTCACTTCATTCGTGAAAAGGTTCAACAAGGACTTGTTGGCACGATTTATGTCGCTACTGTTGAGCAGCAAGTTGACTTAATTACCAAAGGTTTTGGCATAGCACAACATGACTACTTGGTTTCCAAGCTAGGAATGAAGAATATCTTCATACCTCCTAGCTTTGGGGGGGGGAGA
>MCJB01050926.1:0-31300 GCA_002018475.1 Nicotiana obtusifolia | reverse complement strand
TTATATATATATATATATATATATATATATATATATATATATATTAAAAAAACGAAGTATGTATGGCTATTACTGAAATTATGTGCTGTAAGTGAGCTTTAAGGAGCTGATTAATATACACGATTAAGGGTTGCATTGAAGTGGAGCCAAAAGTTTTTTGTGTTCTTAGCCTTCTAATAATTAAAATAAATCAAAAAAATCAAATGCTTGATAATTAGTCATAAAAATCATATTTGTACAATAGATGAGATGATCACATGTGCAATTAAACATGAAAATGATAGAAAAGAGATAAATAATCCTAAGAAACGATCATATAATCCATCGCTCATGACATGGTCATCCTTTCTTTCCTGCTTATTACTTAGTACTCTCTCTCCATTTCAATTTGTATGAATATGTTTGCTTTTTTAGTCCGTTTGAAATAGAATAATTTCTTTTTAAATTTGAAAACCATACAAATTTAAAAAATTTACTTTACCCTTAATGAAATGATTTATATTCTCATACAAACGTTTATAAATTATTTTAAATCATAAATTTCAAAAGTCTTTCATTTTTTGTTAAAATTTCGTATTCAGTCAAATAGGTTACATAAATTAAAACGTAAATTAAAACGTAAGAGGCAGTCGCTAAAAAATATAGATATGCTTCGTCCCCTTGTTTCGAGGAAGGACTCGACCTTAGGCATAGAAAGATTTGGTGCATGAATAGAATGGTTCTATTCACTTACCCTTTGGACACAAACCCCACACATAACTTCTATTTTGGAAGCATTGATAATGGTTCTCTTTGGACGTTACTCTTTCAAGATACAAGTGACCATTTTGGTGTGGTCATGATGTAATGTCTATAGTGTTTGTGTGTTTGGGACGTGAACCTAAAAAAGGTGAAGAGACATGAGAGAATAGTGCATGCATTCGTTGAATTTACTATGTCAAGGCGAATAAAAGAAAACTCATCATCGGATCTTTTAAAGTATTTTAGTAGAGTAATATATACTTGTTTTATTTGCAGCTAAGTTTTTATCTTAATTATTTGTGTATGATATTTTTCGAAATGGGAACAGATCGCACAGTAGTTATCCTAACTGAGAAACTATTATAGGAAAAGTTCATTTCATCAGAAGTTTAATATGTTTAAGCACTAAAAACATATATGAGCGTGATTAAGTTATTTAAGAAAAACTATTATAGTTGGAAATTCTACAACATTCTTCGCTGACGTTATTAAATATTTTATTTATATTTAAATGCTCGAATTTGATGATAATTGGTTATTGGGCTGTGTGCTTTATATGTTTGGTGGGTCTAGAATGGTGGTAAGTGTAGGCTCAACCGGATGAGGCTCATAATGAGAGGGTCGACCAGAGTTTCATTAATTGCAGCTAAGTGTGTTCTCTAGCCCTTATATAGTCACACAGTCAATTATTTCATAATATCTATTGTGTGTGGTAGTTACCCAATGACGCCGCCATATTGACAAAGAAAATAGAGAGGAAGACATAGTCCTTTGGCCAAATTCGCGGTATAGCTCATTAATCCTTGTTAATCTAAATCAATTTTGTGTCCTAATATCATGCTTGGTCTTGAGTTATATTATATTAATATTCTTACATTTGTTCCTACATTTATGTGAAAAGTTGATACCAAGCTAATGTATGGAGACTTCACTATATATGACGAAAGAGTCGCTCATAAAGATATTGAGAATTAAACATCTGCTAACTTTATATCCTTTGGTTTTATTTAATTGTGGGGAATTTAGGAGTGAAGACTAATGAAAAGAGACACAAAAGAGTCACATAGCTGGGCTCCAAGTCATGACTATAGAATATGATGGATAAAATTAATTAATCAATTCCCACTCACATAGATAATACATTTTTTTATTGCATAGTTCAAGGACAAAAAGGCTATAGGTGGCGGTGGTGGTGGTGGGGTTCCACTCGGCGGCGCTACCATGACTATATTATAAGTAAATGTGTTTTCACTTTTCATCAAAAGGGCCTAAAGAGAGAAACCTTTAATAATGGGTCCATTGGAGTTGAGAGTCAAAAGTCCCCAATTAGGGAGGCAAAAATGCATCTTTTTTGTATTTGTAGTGTTGTTTACTGTTGCTTGGCTTTGAAGATTTATTTGCTTTAGGAGGGCCTCAATTTTTCAAGAATTTGTAGTGGGAGGACATACTTGACTGCCAAGGCAAGCCTTGATCCATCACTTTTGCCCCCTTACCTCCCCATAACTCGAACACTATTTTTTTGGGTCAATTTGGAAAAGTTTAATTAAACACAAGATTCTTAAAGTTTTATCATTTAATTTAATCTTTTCGCAAGTTTGAGCTTTTGATCATATAAATTAGAATTACACAAGCAAAGTTTCACGTTACTTTTGAGTGATGTAGTATAAGTTAGAAAACCATTGATTATGATAAGAAATAATTAAAGGATATCATATTTTAAAAGAAAAGCTAAAATGGAGAACTTGATAGATTGATACGACATCATTGGATGAAAAAAAAAAAAATTAAATCATTGGTAAGCGGGTTGAAAAGTCGGATAATACAAATGCTACATATGTATCTGTTAGAAAACTAAAATAAACCCCATGAATAATTGGACTTATTGAGTATTTTATTTTCTTCAATAAAAACGTAAAAAGGATGAATTGGTATAAGCTATTTGTCTTTGGGGCCTAGCAACAAAGAGCAGCCCGACTTACCTGATTTGCATTATCAGGAAATAAATAAATTGGAGCAGCAAGAAAACCAGAGAAAGTAGTTTATGTACTAACTAGTACATATATTATTAAAGACCATAATTGACGCTAGTAAAAAGCAAAGGATATATAAGATTGTCCCTTATTTAATAAAATGAAATGGGAAATTTGACATGGATCGTGAGCGGCGCAAATAAATATTTTGGAAAAGGTGGATAAAAGTTCTGGAGAGATTTAAAGAAAAAAGAGCATGCTTTTATTGATTATATGAACATTTGGTAGAGCGTGTTGTCATTTGAATGGAACTAGGAAAAGTATTTGAAACTTCAAATAAACAAATGAATTCACATCTTGAAAGAAAATCACTACGCACATGATCTTGCTCGGTGATAGAGACCTTAATTTTTTTTAATTTCTATAAGAAATGAAGTACGTCTCAATATCATATGTATTTAGATTAAATATATCACTCTTCCAAAAAACACCTCTATACATGTTGCTTGACCCATGAAAACTAATAACAATGGATTGAGACTATCTCCTCCCAGTTAACAATCCCAGCAAATCTTCACAAGTAAAAGAGGCCCTCCTGCTAAGAATTACAGCAAATATTATAAATAGAAGAAAATTACAAAACAATGTTTTCTCATAATAACAACAAAAGGAAAACAAGAAGGATATTCAGCATATTGCAACTCAGCAAAAGAAAGAAAAATTAAAGCAATATGGTCTATCTGAACTTTTCAGGAAAACATACCAAAGCTCCAATTCCTCTCAAAGGTAATTTATTATAAGAATCCAAAGATGGAACAAAATGAAGTTATTCTTTCTGATGGACATTGTACAGAAGAAATCCTGGTGCTTACTGCATAGCGCAGTATTGCTGAATTAAAATGAAAGAAAGATGTGAAGCTATATCTGTTGTCTTGACTGATTACTGCATGAGAAGTGAACCAAGACATTCTACTATGCTGAATTAGCTCCTCTAGAATATGAATGTAGAGAGTGACCAGCCGAGGGAGCCCTAAGAAATGCATAGGAAAGGTCATATTAACCCCGAAAAAGTGATCCAAAAATGGATTTGACCTAAAGTTTCAGGGTGTGTCCGACCAAAGATTTTACCTACCGAATAGTGAAATCCATCCTGCAAATAAAGCCAACTCCAGGATCCTGATACTTGGAGAGGTGTTGATTCATGCCAAATTTATTTGCTAGTTACAATTGGACACATACTGATAAACGCTAAGTACTGAAACCCGAGCAGTACTGTTTGCTAATCACTTTCGAATCTTAGCTTAGATTTAAAATGGGAAATGATGTTTTTCCTAAATTTTTTGATCTAAGTCATCAACTAGATCGCTCCAGAGATTTGAAGTGCACACATGATTTAAAATCCGATTTTTGCACTTTCTTTACTTACTAAAGGTTCCATCAAGAGTGCAAGCTATCCTATGGAGAATCTGAATGATCGTCCAATCCTTGCTATGGGTTATGAACTGCACTCTAAATCTCTAATTCTTGGGTTATATTATTAAAAGATAAACTTAAACTGTTACTTGATCTGATCCATGCAAATGTGAATAGCCAACAATCAAATTTCTCCTACCTAAAGATGATTTTCAATAATAACTGTGATAAATAAGACATTCATTTTGCCTTTCAAGAGAAACTGAGAAACACAGAGGTAACTGTTCATCGTAGACTTGCCATTCGATCACCCTACCAATTTTAAGGTTAAATGAAGATTTCACAGACCACCCAAGAATTCACATTGTCATGCCAATTAAAATAAACAATGTGTTCTGTTAGAAACTTAAGTGTATCTTGACGTCAAGATATGAGGGTTCTTAATATAGAGAATAAATCAGTATCACAGAAAGTGTACTAGTAGGTAGAGCAAAGGGAATAATCTAGTTTGGTCGGTAATTGAATCAATGGCTTTTCAATTCCTTCGCTTCTTGTCTCAGATCTTGACCATCTCTAGGAAGGAAAGAGGACTCTTCTCTTTTCTTCATAAGTTTGACTTAAACACAATTTCCTTTCTTTTCTTGCAAAAGTTCTACTTAAACGAAGTTTTAGAAAGAGTAATATTCTGCTTCCAAGATTTACTTTTTCTCTAGTATAACCGTTTCGTCAAATGAAATCCTAAACTAAATATACCGTGCTCACTCCAGAAATCTCAGTTTAAGTTATATGATCTTGTTCACAAGATGAATCCCAAAATGAGCACTCTGACTAAAGTAATGCTGGTCCTAACTCCTTTCACAAGCAAGAGAATCGGATGAAATAAATAGAAAAGATATGTGTTCATCAAAGAGTACGAAATGATACAGGAATGCAAAGGAATATTTAGTAATGCAGCATCAATGACATCCCCTTATAGCAATCATGATTACGAATGCAGTTGATTATGCCTGAAGAGAAATCTAATATTAGGACGGTATCTGTTTAATGTTATTATTAATGTATGTCAGACCGGATTCAATTGCATGAGGGCATTAAATATACAAGAGGCCACCTTCAAGCTTGGGTGTAATTTTAAATAGGAACTAGGTTTAGAGGAAGGAAAATACAAAAAGAATGAAATTCTGATTCATGAATGGGCACCAAATGGAAATTGTGCCTCGCAAAGCACTCGGTGGGCCATCTAGTTACACAAGAAACCTCAACTCTTTTATCTTCACCAGTGCCCGTTGAATGAGACAACAAAAAAAAATACGCAACACATGTGCTTACGTGTTGAAGTGCAGCTTTTTTTCTTGACTTATCATCCATGAACTCTAATCCAATGCAAAAAAGTGCTAGAATATCATTCCCAACTGGTTCTTCTCTTGGTCTCATCAGCTCCTATATCCAAAGAAAAAAAAATCAATTCACAGGTTGGTATTTCATTTTAATAAAAGCTGACCTTTATTTAAGGCAAAGCACTATTTACAACATAACAGCTGGATACCACAGAGGTATAGCAACGAATCAGTAGATTAAAGGTTTATTTTCATGGTTGAATGTAAGAACTTAATAGTTCTTGAAGATTCAACCAACTGAAAAGTAGAAGAATTTTCCAGATCTATGCTAACATCTACCTGTTTAGCAAATATTTTAACTGCTGCATAATTCATAAACTTGTACAAGTAATTCAAAAAGTCAATTAGCAAAGAGTGTACTTACACTCAAAGGTTGCCCAGCGAGATGGAGGCACAATAGTGCGATCTTGTTTTGCCTCTGAGGCATAAAGCAAAGTGAAGAGATCCTTTGTATCATCCTTTTTCTTCACAGATGGGTTACTGATGAGACCATTTTTTGGAGGTAAATTAAAAATTTCATCCATCGTGTCCAAAGAAACCTGAGAAAATATGAGTATTTCTTAAGATAACGTTTTTCTGAGCCATGCTTGACAATGAAAATCCAGGAAGAAAATGTAGTTTACCTAGAAAACTTAGTATCAGCAAATGCATTTAGCTATACGACTTGCCAAAGAGTATAGCACATAATGAAGAGATTGTTAACCGAATTATAAAAGATAAATAAGTAGGCAAAGGCATACTCCTATTAGTTAAAACCTAAAAAGAAATTTGCTTCCAAAGTAAAAACATGTAAACAAAGTATAATATCTGCAGTACCCCACGAGATCTTGTAGTTGAAGGAACTTGTGGCGGTTGTTCATTAAAAACTTCTTCCTCCAAGGAATATTTTCTTGCTTTCCTTGGAATATCAGCTTTTGCTCCAAATTCACTTGTTTCACCAACCATATTAGATGGCCCTGGTTGAGGGGCATATCTAGAAGCCCATTTTTTCTCCTGATACCTGGAGTCAGCATGAAATTTATGCAAAGGGAAAAGTCATGTAGCTTTCATTTGATAAAAATATGCGAGTGCATAACATAAGTTTTTGATCAGAATTACTTGGTCCGAATAAATTTCGCAATGTCGCTTCTATCTGTGCTTGCTGGTAGATCTGCCTCCCAATAACTGTTCGACTTCTCATTACCTACACCTGCACATTAAAACATGGACCAAGAATTATCCTTGTTAGCCTCCTAAATATCTTCGGAAGTATAAGAAATTTCAGGGGAAAAAGCAACCAGAATATCAGAGGAAAATGGCACATAACAGGGCTCTATTTGGAATGAAGAGAAACATTTACTCCAAGATATTTACCGAGTTTCTTGTGTCTTGTTCTATAAGCTTCTTCGGAGAAGTTTTCAACAGCAGAACACTCTCAATACTAGGGGGAAAAAATAGTAGCTAGCCCACCCCCACCCACACCCCAAGCACACAACCAAAAGAGGACCTCCTTCGTGAAGAACTTCTTGTTCTTATCCACTTTTATGATGGTATTTGAGTGAGAACAAAATTATAGATGTTATAATTCAACTTATATATCATAGCTGTGACAGTTGAAATAGTATAACATTAATGGTTGAATAGTTAGATTGAATAATGCAATGAGTTTCTTGTGAAAATTGTATAAAAGATGAACTCCATAATATTTTCACACATCCCAAAAATAGATAAAATGTCATGTAAGTTAGGAAGAGGGAGTCTCTGTCTTCCCAATTATTCAGACTAGTTTTCCTTTTTTCCTAAGAACCGCCTCAATTAGGCTTCCTTGTCCACTGAAAAATTAATGGTGGAATGTTTTCAACATGTTTACACAACAGTGGAGGATGAGGAACAAAGTTTCACTGAGCAGAATTTCATGAAAGTGTTCAAAAACAAATAGCCTCTACCCCTTACTCCTCATTCCCACTTCCACTGTCCTTTTCTCCTCCAGAGACAAGAGCTTGCCCAAAGTCCACATTCGGAGATGTCAATAATTATGACTTAGTTAGTAATTGAATGAAGATTAGTAGCCTTCTGCTAACTATGAAATGCCGTAAGGATGAGAGCTGTATAGCATACTCAAAGGATCATGAAACGTTTCTATTTGGTTGGGGAAGTAGAGGAGTGACTACGTTCATTTAGATAAAGTAGTGACAATCTTTAATACCTAAAGGTTTTCTATACATGTGTGCATATGTGGCATGCACACACACACAGAGAGAGAGAGAGAGAGAGAGAGAGAGAGAGAGAGAGAGATACATTGCATGAAAGCAACCTGCTCCGGCAGCCATGTGTCCAAAGTTGTCGACCTTACCTATCACAAGCAAGAGCATGATAGCCATTAGCAAAGAAGATTAAGCATTCAGAGTCTATATCCAAACGTTTCTATGTGCTTTCTTTGATGTATTCAGAAAAAGCTGAGCAACCTTCTGGAACTCAACTTCACGATTGCATATATACAGATAAAAAGGTAGGGATAGAATGTCAAGGACAGAAGCATCTTTATCTTTTCTATATTTACTAGGACAATTCAAACAGAATCATTAGAAATCTTTGATTCAGTAAAGTTGAGGTATGTTTTTATGCAGCAATAAAATGGAAATTTTCATGAACAGAACACTTGTTTGTTGTAGCAGTGTCATGTATATATTGCTTTTGTTATTTGAGAAAATCAGGACAGAACAATTTGTGTCAAATGACAAGAATGGTTTTTCCTTAGTTTCATTCAAAAAGATCTCCAGAAAAAGTTAAGGTCCAATGAAGAAAAACTGAAGTCAACAACACATATGCAGCATCTCATCTGGATGACCCAATCTCCATTTTCCCGAGCCAAAGAATTTTTTTCTTCTCCAAAATAAATCCGGTTTGAACTCAACAATTGGATATTTTGCCAACTATTATTTTACGTAGACAGGAAATGTGACGAAGCGGCAAGCTAGTTTGAAAAATATTTTACATTCAGTCCCGAGAGTATAACCCTTGCATAGTCATTAGCTTTATGTTTAAATTTCAAGAGGAGTCCGTTGTAAGGGTTTACTAAAATTCACTGATAGCATGAAACATCAAAATTCCATGAAGAAAGAACCAGTGACAAATTTAGTTGACATGAAGCATCGTTAACATTTAAAAGCATAACTTTTTTTCTCTGTACAGAATAAAGTGATCAAAAGCTCATAGTGTGCCGCCCCTTCCCTCTTCAGATTCCACTCCAAGGGCAGGTACACTAAAACTAGAAACGAATATACTAAAGAAACCGGCTACTTCATTAAAGAGATGGCATTGAATATTATTTCACTAAATGAAAAAAAAGAAATTGGGAGAAAAAAGCAGTTCATTTCATAGTGATCACTAGAGTATATGTAGGGAAATAATTGAATAAGAAAATATGAAAATTTAGAAACAACAGTTAAAATAGACCTGCTACGACTTCTTATTTATGAATGTATTACAAATTTCAGAGATGGCAGGAAAAGGTGTTTGAAGTCATCAGCAAGTCTTAAATCTTTGCTTCTCCCCTTGTAGATTAGTAATGAGACAATAGAATTATCTCAGCAGGGGAAGCCATTTCCACTAATAGATAGTCCCCAAGAATGTTAATAGATAATAGCCCTTTATGCAACAGAAGTTAATTTATGCTTCACCATCTGAGTCTTCCCATCTTAACCTACATTTAGTGCTGCATAAGGCTTATAGTTTTCACTTTACTCACTTAGAATTCAGGTGGCCGTTATCAAATTTCACGACAGCCCTTCAAATACATCCTTAAACCACTAAACTAAGTTATTGGGAACAAATTGTGTCTCATTCAGATTGTTTTGCAAAAACTCAATAGCACCCAGAATCGAAACTGTGTTTCACCTGATACGGATAGTCTTTTAGTGTTGAATTTGTAATGCTATTAAATAAAGGATTGGATGCATTTGCTGGTCAAACAGTAAAACTTAAACGAAAAAACATGTCGAGTAATTTTGCTCATTTATACGCATCACTAAGAACTATAGTTAATGATAACGAAAGTGTTTACCTTTGAGATATGCACCCCAAGACTCCGATGAATTCCTGAACATTGCAGGCAGATGAATATCCCAAGGTTGATGCTTGCCCACCTTGGGGCCCTAATACAAAATATCAGAAACTATCAAAAGGCGATTAGACTAAAATGTTGGATGAAAGGAATATGCTTTAGCACAGGGACACTGTGAAAGACTATGCAGAGACAGAACAATCAGTAGAAAGAAAGAGAATCACATAGACGGTGAACAAGGTGGAAAGTGCACATCTAGCTCCTTGCATAACCTACTACTATTCTAGATGGTCATGATATACAGTTAACAGCTGCAAACTGGTTGCAGAAAGCGCACCTTCCCCGACAATCTGCACATTCCCTATTTTCTGGAAGCTTAAGAAGGCCCTCCAATATCTGCAAGCAGTGAGAGGTACACACTAAGCTAGAAAATCATACATGAAAGTGCAGACAAGCCAAGTGTACCAAAATTTTGAAGAAAAAAGATCACTAGTGACAGAGTTTGATTCAAAAGGATATAACTTTGACTTTTGCAAATAAACAGACTTTCTAATTATATATGCATATATTTTCTTACTTCAGACTTTCTTCCTCTTAAAAAATGTATATCTTGCTATGACAAAAGCTATGTGGCATCTGTCATACTAGTTCATGGGCAATTTCAGAAAATTAATCCCCTTAACACAAGATAACTATGCAGTGGGACATGGTAATCCACCTTGTCCTATGAGTCTTCAATCTCAGGATATGTCACCATCTCACACGTGATGAACTTTATTGCCAGTAAGATGGGCCGAGAGAAGGGGCATGTTAGATCAAGGATGTGAAAGATCCTGTTCAACTAAGCTATGTAGCAAGCCTAAACCAAATATAGCTTTCACAAATGAATGCTCATCCTACTAATCAAATTTCTACAGTACAGATTTAATAAACTTAAAATGGTATAAAACTAAATTCTTAAGAGCAGGGAGTTTTCCCAAAACCACATTATAGCTCCACAAAAGGATTCTAAGATGTTTCCTTGGCTTCTTTGCCCTGTCAGAAATAATTAATCACCTTCTGGAATAAATATATTGGTCCTAATCAGGGAGAGTTAAGCTATATTAGTTCAATGTTTTTATTAAATAGGAAAAACACACAGGCAACAAAGGTACTAGGGTGGTAAGTGCTGAGGAGGGGAAAGAGTAAATGAAGTTTGACAGAATTAAGACAAGATGGACTTAGGAGCAATATCTTTTAACCTTGTCTTAAGGTAACTTTTTGTTTATAGTCAAATCCATTGTTTAGATGTATATGTTTTTTTGACTCTAGTCATTTTTTCTCAATTTGCTAACATAGTGTAAATGCTGATACTATCAAATCACAAACGTCACAATAGGTTGCTCCTAAAGTTAAATTAGGAACTAACTGTTAGATTGGTAAAACACTAATATTTGTGTGATCACTGCCAGACACAACAACAAAAAAATTGTTTTATTTTAAGTGAGATGATTTTGCAAAAATCTTTCTTACAGTCATGGAACAACACCTAAGAATCCGATTTCTTTGATGATATCTGATAGTCTTTTAAAATTTCACTGCTCTAAGAGACAAATACTTATTATGTTGTATTGTAACACGATTACCTACTTTGGCCAATTCAGCCTAACAAGTTCTATCAGAAACCTTGACTATCTGATAGTAGTTTTACAGCTATAGCTCATATTGACTGCTAAAACTAACTATCAATTGTCGGATTATTCTCGAACATTTTTCGCCCCCAAGGCATTGGTTCACAACAAAAATATACAACATTGGGATGTGTGGTAGGCTCACATCACAGGTTCGAATCCTGCTAGGAGAAGTCTGGTATCTAAGTGGAGAAGGGCAGAGGGATGCGCCCATATACACCAAGTTTCAGAACTGCAAACAGAAATTTATTTCTTAACCAAAGCATGTTGTTGCCAACTAAAAACAAAGCTTTTCCCATGTAAAATCTAGAGCAATGTGACAATGAATTCAAGGCACATATCTAACTGAAAAGCATTATGAGCTTGTATATCGACATTACTACAAATGTTTAATGTAATGAATATTCAGTCTTTCCTTAGGTCTATCTTCTCCTCCAACAGAAATAGCCAATATTATTCAAACCTTCTTTGGAATAACAAAATTTCAAGTCTAATTAGCTTTTAAGCAATAGAGCAAAAGCTAACTACTGATGAATTAGCGCCAATTGCATAACCTTGTTTAAAGGAGAAATTATCAGAATGAGTGAATTAAATCTGTTCTCTTTAATCATAAAAGATTATAACCAAATCAAAAATCCTCGATAGTATCGACAAAAAGTAATGATAACATTGGGGACATTTTAATCTCTTCTCCTTATGATTGTACATTAGTCGCGGGGCTGGTAAATGCATTGCATTCAATTGTATTACTCGTAATTATATTACTCTCAATGGTACAGCACAGCAACGCTATTTGGAAAAGCAAAGTAATCAACACAAAAGGCTTGTTAGGGAGCGCTTCCCCTTTAACGGGACTTGCACAAACAAATCCTAATTATTCAAACCAAATGTGGAGAAACCAAAAAAAAAAAAAAAGGAAAAAGCTAAAATCAACATAGATAGCAGGTAAGAAACAGGGGGCTATACCTTTGCATGTTTGGCATTAAGCTCCTTGGAAACGGAAGCCTTTTCATTCATGGCTGGTATTTGGTTCCAAAATCCAAAACAGAACAACAATGCCTAAGCTGAGCAGCGCAGAAGAGAGAGAGAAAACAATCTCCCTCTCTGGATTTGGGGGTGGGGGTGGTGGGGGTAATGTGTATTCTCTTTTTCTGAATGGTTTTCGATCGTGGAATGGGGAAAACCTCTTCACACGTTCAAAGGAAAGCAGTTACTTTACATTCCTTAAACCGCGCTTCGTTCATAACGGCAACTCCAATTCCTAACCCATCAACACCACTCCCCTTCTCCTCTCCCATACCTCCCCACCTCCCATCACTCTCTCTCTCTCACACACACACACCACGTCGCACACACACATATACCTTTGTTTACGCCAACTCCTATTCCAGTATTATATTACCGATAAATAAATAATAAATAATAAATTAAGGTGAAAATATACTTTCATTAATTATTAATTATATATTAAAATAATCGCAGTGTTTGTAATAAATACCTTACTTTTTAGCATTGATTTAGTGCAAATATATCAGATATAAATTACTCTCTCCATTCGAAAAGTATGACACTATTTCTTTATTAGATTCTTTCAACAAATTAATTTGAATTTCCCGTGTGTTATAGCCAAATGCTTT
Source organism: Nicotiana obtusifolia (assembly GCA_002018475.1). Lineage (NCBI taxonomy): Eukaryota > Viridiplantae > Streptophyta > Magnoliopsida > Solanales > Solanaceae > Nicotiana > Nicotiana obtusifolia. The sequence continues at coordinate 18,430 of MCJB01050926.1, read as the reverse complement.
TACTTTTTGGTGTGTCTAAATTAGTGATGTTTATCATTATCTATCGAACTCTTTCTTTTAAGATCATTTTCACAACAATTAAAATGTCTAGGAGAAACTATTACTTAGCTCTTCGACTATAATGTTTCGACAATCAATTATACGGCTGTATATTCATTTTGTTTCGCACTATGCTTCTACTCATTGCTAACAACATTTTTCTTCTAAAATGAAACGATATCAAGTTGCCGATTGATACAACTCTATACTAACATGCTATACTTAGCTCACAATTTACTCCGTCACATAATTACAAAATTACATTGTATAATTAGGCTTAAAAAAAAATTTCATGTATTGATTATTTTTTATATTGAAATTTTTAACTCCGCCGTACAAGGATTATTATTAGCATACAAGTAGTTCAATATGGGGCAAACATTGCACATTCTGATAAGCTGATTACAGATCGAGATTTTTAAAAGTTCTGAAGACTCTAGAAGCATATGAAAAAGGATTTAATTTAGATTAAACTAATTCATGGTACCGCTTTATATGAATAGGGTCATAGCACTAATGATCACGATTAATTACAGTTGACAGCGTATGAGCTAGTACTACAAAACGGCATGGTTGTACTCTGTTGCACAAAAACCCTAATTGCTCTCCGAATTCTCTCTATTCTTCTTCTTGTTTGAGATGGCTAACGAAAACAAGCAAACCACAACTTCTGCCATGGAGATGAAGGAAATGCGTGCCCTAATCGGGAGGCTATTCGGAGTATTGCGTGACAGACAAGACAAGTCTGATCAAGCAATTTTAGAGCTGAAGGAAACCGTTGAGTCGTTGAAGAATCAACTGAAAGGAAAAGGGGATTTCGAGCCCGAGAAACCTGCCGTGAATGCTTCCTCTGTTCCCGGCTGTGGGAACTCATCTACGCTTCAGGTATACTATATGGAGTTAAAATAAAACTCCTCTTTTCACTCGCCTTCGTCTCCAGGTTTGAGTTTCCAAAATTTCTCTTGTAATGATTTGTAATGTTTGGCTCTATTGTGCGGATTCATATTTTAGGGACGCGGAAAAACTCTAACCACCACTAAGGTTGTCGTTGAGTTCCAACTGTGACTACAGAGGAAGAACAAATGGCGATATCATTGGACGTTGTAGTAGAATATTCTAAGCCATACGAAGGTTGCTGTGTGACTGGGTACCATGGGAAACGACCCCTGAATATCCTAATTGGGTTAGGGGGAACTACACACAATTTTATCGGTGAATCCTTTGCAGATAAGTTAGGCTGTGACACATTCCCAATCAAGCCTCGATCTGTTAGCACAGCTTTTGGGAATATGGTTACCTCCAGAGCATGCAACAACTTTCAGTTGTTACTCCAAGGCACCCTGTTTAGTGTGGATTTATATCTACTTCCATTGTCGTCAAATTGTGACATGGTATTAGGATACGAATGGCTAAAGACCATTGGAGGGGAAGTTAAGATGGATTGTAATGGTATGGAGTTTTCCTTCCAAGGTAAGAAACACTTTTTACCTTTCAACAAATCAGCCGAACGCAGTAAGCGCTAAGGGTCTTGACAACTTGGAAGTACTGAGGCCTCTAGTTTACCTGTTTTATAGCTTTTTCCTAATGGGGACTTTAGGTTTGATATCTCTGCTCTCTCCTTAAAATCCCCCGCTATGTTCCTTGAGGATATGATTATGCTATTAAAGCCACTAGTTTATGGTTTGTATGTACTATTTTCCTAACAATTCTCCCACTATGTGAAAGTAAAGGAACTACTTGTAATCATCCTTAGTTGATTATCTTTATCTGTCAATATTATATGTCATTTTGTGAGTTGGTTGTACCAGGCTTGCTAGGTTATGCATTTCTTTGAATGTTTGCTTTTCTATCCTTCCCCTGCTTCCTGAGTTGTTGCAGTGTGATCTGTCATTATTGCTAATCATTGGTTGTTTGTTGAATTGTGTTTAGTTAAAAGTTAATTTTATATTTTCAAAACTCATTCACATATAGCTCTCTTGTAAATCTGAACAATCACCTTGTCCAATAGCTTTTCTGTTTTGTTTCTGACCTTTGGCCTAGACATATGTTATGTTGCATAGGATGTTGGTAATTAGGACTATTATGCAATATCTAATTCTTCTCCTACTTGCACTTTACAAAATAGTTCCGTGGAATCTGTATATCAGATTAGCTTAAAGCTTAATGAACTTCAGAATTCGCAGTGTCATGGTGATCGGTATATTTCCCAAATATTCGCTCACTTTTGTTAGTAGGAACTTAATAAGGAGATGTATAAAGTTGCATTGAATGAGTCTTGGACCAATTAGACATGGTAATTCAGAAGACCATTCATATTGCATTTGTGACGGCCATATACTAGCTTGATTGTCAAGGGGATGTGAGTTCATTTAGTAACATTTTCTTGTGGCTCGGAGGAGGTCCCTCTTATAATTTTTTTTGCCCTCCTGTATATTCATGATGGTAGAACTTCTTCCCAGGACAGTGATATACCTCCAAAAAGATTTATTCTGGAAAAGGAAATGAGTGTAGATAAAATTGCCTTCCATATTGGATTCAATAAATTTTAAAATTGACTTAAGATTGCCTCTTTGCTTTTTGTTTGCAACTCAAAAATTCCTGTTCTGGTCACCTTATGCCAACAAAAATGAACTAATTGACGGTGTACAACAAACTTCTTTCTACTTTCCTTTTTGAATTTTTTCCGGGTTCTATAGGTAAAGATGACAACCACCAAAGGTGCAAATATATTGACTCATAAAGCACACGTATTATGTACTTAAATGACTTCTCTATTCCCGGCTAATGATACTCTAATTGGGAAAAAGGAAACTGATTGGGTTGTGATCGTTGTTCTTAAGCTTTCTTCTGATGAGCGCACGTTAAAAAGATTTTTCTAATAGCCAAATATTTCTTCTAATACACTTATCTAATTAGAAATACGCATCCAAAATCAACGTAGGGCTGAAGGACACGAAAGCTATTTTCCCTAAACCAAACTAATTAGGTCAAATTCTCCATTGTATCCATATTTCTTTTTTTTTTTGCTAAAAACCCCTTGATTATCCAAATGGTTCCACTTGTTATGTCTATGTTTCTGATGTCTCATAACTCTATTGCTCTTGTTTACCCTCAAAATCGGATAAGAATTGAATTTATTCGCGGTTTTAAGGATATATGATCTAATTTGATACAAAAATGAGAAACTAAATTGAAATTAAAATTAATGATAAAAAATGAATGCAAACCACACAAGTTGGGCAGTGTTGGCCTTGTAGGTTAATTGCCCTTGGGACAAGAAACGATGCAAGCGGGGTCGGAAAAAGAATAATCAAACAATAATCGCTAAGGAGATCAGTATATTGCTTTTTTAATGACAAGGAATCTCCCCTGTACAAATAATTAGACCCCCTTTATATAGTAGAGGAATCTTACTTTTGATACAATTCTGTATAAGGTAAAATTGCTACTTAAGCGGTTCCATTGATTCGTGCCGAGATTCCCGCCGTGATGCTCGACCTGTTACGGATATCTTGGCCTTCAGTTATTTTGGTTCGAAGATCTTCCCTCGAGCATGTTCGGGGTCAGGATCGGTTCTGAATCACGGGCTCAGTATTCTCGAGGACAAAAATTCTTACCTAATGTTCTGCTTCAATGAAACTCAGCGTCAATCTTCAACCCTTTGCGTTCCGAGCCCGATTTCTACCATATATAGATAGTTCCCTAGTTTTTCGGAGAGTAATGACGAGAAACGATATGAGCCTCAGATTCTCACGATACGAGCTCCTGATTCTTGCTCTGACGAGTGACGATAGACTCATGACCTAAGTGATACGAATAGTAGAAACGTCCCATTGATGCAGCCTTTAAGGCATTAAATGCGTGTCATTTAACGGTCTGCCGTTTCAGGATGTGAACCGTCGTTTTGAGAAACTATAAATACCCTCCTTATCCATTCTTTGGAACCTTCACATTAAAATACTTGTGTTTTTAAAGAAACTTTATCACTCTCATCTTCAAACCTCTTGCTTGCTGGTTTTCTAAAAGCCTTCGTAAACTATCTGCGAATTATAACATCTTTTTTCTTCCTCTTCTATTCAAAAGTAATGGCAAAGACCTCAAAATCCGTTCCTCAAAAAGAAATTCCCTCTTTCTAGAAACTGACTAAGAACGTTTCGCCTGTTGTCACCGAGGAATCGATACCGGAACCTCTCTTAAAAATGTTCATCCCCTCGGGGTGTCTAACCGGAGCCTATTTCAAGGTTGAGAAAACTTCCTCGATACCGGGTTGGTGTGAACCGGTCTCGAGGTACGTCTGTTCGGTCACCGACAATATTCTCGATAAGGTCAAGGAGGACTGCAACTGGATCGGTAAGTGCGTGGTGGTTCTCACGCCCGAGGAAACAATCACTACCCACGTGGAGAGTTTTCTAAGTGTTTATACTTATCCCTTCACGTTGGGCCCCTTTGCACCCGGTCATCATCGCCTTTTGTAAAAGGTACCAGGTGACACTAGGCCAAATTCATCCCTCCTTCTGGAGGATAGTTATTCTCCTCCGCTTTTTTATAAATAATCGAAGGGTGTCCTTTCACCATTGATCACCTCATGCGTCTGTACAGTCCCCGAATCTATCGATGGGGGCTAATAAAACTTGCCCGTCGGGCTAGTAAGGCCTCGTTCTCAAGCATCGACGAGGATCGGGACCGAGGTTGGTTGGGCCGATTTGTTCGAGTGAAACCATCGGACCTCATCTCGGCCGAGGACATGACATTCCCTGAAAAATGGAATATGAAGCGTAAGTATACCTTTGCCTTTAGGGACATCATTCCCTTTTGTTCTTCTTCTTATCAATTTTCTATGATGCAGTTGTCGCTCGAATGCCGGATGCAGTTCTACAACTCAAGGAATGGGTCGAGGACATCGTTTCACAAAAACCATATTCCGGGCACGCGTAGCACGAGCTTTCGAAGGGCCGATGGGAGGCGCAGTCTCATGGTGAGATTTTCTCTTTAAATTACACTCGACTTAATTTTTATGCCATCGATTTCTGACTTGCTTTGCTTCTCTTTTGCAGGTTTATCAAAAGATGTTGAAATGAGGCCTCCGCCCGTAGATGATGATACTTACATCGAGCCCCCTGCTTCGAAGCAAGATAAAGTGAAGAAAAGGAAAAAGGCTCCTAGTTCTCCGAGCTTCGAGAAGAAGAGACCAAAGAAAAGATTTGCGCGTAAGCCCAAAGAAAGTGCCAGCGGTCGATCATTGTCCCCGGAGTTGCTCCATCGATTGAGGGATGAGTCCGAGAGAGAGGATAAAGACTTTGACCTAGTGGCCAGTGTGCCTTCCCAGCTCAAAGGGCAAGAAGTCTCCGAACCAGGGGTAGGTGAAGCCGATGTTCAACGAGTCCGGGAAGCCGAGGTGGGGGCAGGAGCTGAGGCTTCCCTTGATATGAGGAAAATTCCGCAGGGAGCACTTAGTCCGACAAAGATCGTCGATTCGCCTTCATTCACAGAGTCGATGTTTAATGAGGCCCAAGTAGCAAAAGAACGCCCCCTCAAGGAAGTCCATGGATCGAAAGACCCTTTCCGCGGTTTTTTCGATGGTGTGGACTCGATGGAAATGGAGGACACTATTGGGTTTGGTGATTTAGAGATACCAAGGAAGAGCTCACCCTCTGAAACAAGTAGGACTTCTTTTAGTTCGAAATTGGTTGATCGATTCCCTACCCCGAGCGCATATCTTGGTCGGAAACGCACCGTTGTTTTTTCCCTTCCCGAGGATGCCCAGGTTCTTTCCACTCCCGTAGGGGTGGCTAATTACCTTCAGAGCTTAGTAACCGAAGAAGATCAAGCCAAAATGAACGAGATGGAAGCGCTCTGCCTGTTCAACGAAGCTCAACAGGCGTTGAATCGGGTAACTGGGGATATCCTTTATTATGTACTTAGATTTTATCGTAAGCGATCGTAACATTTTCCTTTATGCTTGCAGGCCTCGGTACTTCACCACGAGGCTATTCTCCAATACCGGGAAGAGTTCAAAAGCCACGAGGTCGTGACTCGGAAACTTATTGAGAAGAAAGACACCCTTAAACTTCTCAATGAACAGCTCGAAGGGGAGGCTAAGAGCCTCCATGCAGAGCTGGAGGTTGCTCGGAAAGATCATGCCGACTTGGTCGAGCAGGTAAAAGTTTTCAAAGTGAGTGATGACGAATTTGATTCAGTGACTGATGGTCAAAATACGCAGGTCCAGCAAAAACTCAATCAGATCGATCAGCTTTGAACTGAGATGGATGTGGTTAAAGCTGAGGCCAATGAATGGAAGGACAAGATGGATCGTCTGGCCTCGGAAAAAGAGGGCTCGGACACAACTAACTTCAGTAGAAACCCAGCTAAGAACGGCAAAGGAAAAAGTCGAGACCCAGACCAAAAGGGCCGAGGAGTTTCAATCCCGGGCTGGTTTGGTTATCTCATATCAAGATAATCTAGCAAAGGAGCTTAAAATGGCCAAGTCGGAAGCCGCCGTGATCAAAGCCGAAGTTGATGAAATGGTGGCTCAGTATAAGGTTGATGCCGAGGCGGCTCAAGACCAATCAAAATATATGGTCGAGCATATGAAGTGGCACTCCCGTAGGCAAGCCCTCGAGGAAGTCTATGCTCGGGTTTTTGACTTATCTGCAGAGATTGAGAATGCCAAGATGTCTGAAGCCGAGGCCAGAAAATTGGCCTATCCCGAAGAGGATGATTCCGAGGGTTCAATCGGGTCCAAAGAATGAGAAAACCCTGGAAATCCCGATGACGAGACGGGACCCAATCAAGATCAAGACGTTTGTGTTCGATTTTATCCCTTTATGTGCTCAATACTATGTATCAAAGTCGCTCGGCAAACATTTATATCGGGCTATTCGGCCCTTGTAAAAAAGATTTTTAAGCTCGGACCACATAACTTCCTTATGGTCTTTAGAAGGATCTAAGATATTCTCAGAAAATTCGGAGGCTATTTCTAAAGGTTTTAAATCTAAACTAGCTAGCTTATCAGTCACTAGTTTTTCTAAGTCTGCTTTGGACTTAAGGTGAAAACATTCTATTTCAACAGGTCGCTGCATAGGCACGTCTATCACTGTTTTGCTCGAAGAAGCAGTAGAATCTGGTGTAACCTTTGTAGACCTTACTATCATTGAGGTTTCCTTCGGAGTACTAATTTTTTTAACTAAGTCAATTAATTCTCCTATCTTAGAATCTAGTGAACTAATATGCTCACCTAAAACTAATTAATTTCTCTGGCGCTAATCGTCGCCATGTCATTATTAATGAATTTTTGAAAAGCGGTAAATGTTATTCCTGATAACATAAAGACCAGGATCTGGGTCGGCTAGCGGTAGTCCGCACGGCGTCACTAGTCTGATCAAAATTGTATCCTTGCTTTGTTAACAAGAATCAAAATTAAGGGATTCTATGATATGAATCTTTAGCCTTATGATTATGTAGATAATTAGTTGTATGGTAAACCTTTTACCCAAGCAAGGGGTCTGTCAGTAACTAAGTACTGTAGTGACTTTAGACCATGTGTCTAAGACATCCCGAAGGATTCACTGGGATCTCAATGGCCTTAAACAACTCAAAATAAATGCCTTATCACCAGACGCTAGATGTAGCTACTGAGGCAAATCTGAAGTCTACAGTATATAGTACGACTGTACCACCATCTTGGAACCAAGCTAAAGATTTACATAATATAAGTTAACTATTCCTATTTAGAATACCTTATTTTAATAAGCCTAGTGCATCGTTAATATGAAGCTAAGAAGTATCGTATTCAACATAGATATAGATTTAGCCAGCTATAAGCCTGGTCATCGGAGAAGAAACTATAATAGAAGGAGGTAGTACCTGAGAGTTGTGCCCAAAACTTTAGGCGATTTTTGATTTCTTCTTTACAAAAATGAAAGATGATGAACTTTATAAAACTTTCTTCTTTTAGAGAGAAGGCAGAGCAAATCTAGAAAGAGAAAATAAAACTGAAAGTTTTTGTATATCTACATTTGAGGCAAAGGCCTCTATTTAAAGAAGAGAAAAGAATCTTTCTACAGTAATGTACAGTGCAGCTATCAGTGCACAGTGGCAGGTATCACTGTCTTGGGTCCCACGATTATGACTTGTGGGGTCCGGGTCCCACGATTATGACTTGTGGGGTCTTTTATCTTGTTTTGTCTGTTAGTCCCACAATTATGACGTGTGGGGTCCCCTTTTTCATCTTGTCTTGCTAATCCATGACACTCTTTTCTTGGGTTTTATCCAGCTTTTTCATTTTCTAGAGAAATTCTTCAACATCTTGAAAGTCAACTTCGTTTACCGATTCTTCATTTTGTGCGTCGTTTAACATGCTACTATGATCTTCTTTATTGATAGAATGGCTGGTGTCACTTTTCATTGAAGTGTCTGATTTATCAGCAATTTGTTCGATCGATTAAAGTAAATTTCGTCGAACTCCATCGAAGTAGCGAGCTATTATCTCTTCTTTGTTGCCTTCTTGGAAATTGATCTTCCTAGAGACGTACTTAATGGAAGCATTTTCTATTATTACTTCCTTGGTTTTAGACTTATAAGTCTTTATGGCACCTTTAATATTATCGATCAATTCTTGTCCATGTAACTTATCTGTTTTTGGGTCCCTTTTTATCAACTTGTCCCAAAAATTGTTGAAGTACGTCCGATATAAACAGGGGATGTCTTCTTCGGTATAACCGACTTCTGGTACCCATTTATGAATCCAAGGAATGGAAAATTCTAGAAAGAAATAGATATGACCTATTTTCTCAGGTCAACATATATGATCTTGTTTGTATAACGCATCTAGATCAGGAGATACCTGTATCCATTTGCTGTATAACTGTCTGAAAGTTGTTGGCAATATTTCTATTGTTGGACCGTGGTATGACCACCAATTTTTAGAAACCAATTTGGTAGAGGTTTTGAGAATACCTTAGTACATACTTTTATAAACCAAGTATGCTTATGTTTATCATTATTATAAAATAAAATATCGTTAAAAGCCTGGGTATAATCCCAGTAAGTATAATTAAAACGTTTATCGTCAAGTATCACTTGTCGTTCCTTCATGGTGGATGTTCCCCACTCTTCAGCAGATATAATCTATTTGATAATAATCTTGAAGAAGTTATAAACATTCTCTTCTGGGTATAACCTTGAAAGTGCTGGAATTCAGCACTGCCTGAACTTATCAAAATATTCTCATAATATGATCGGGTTTTGTATGACTTGCCCGGAAAATATAATTTCTCAATCAAATACCTTTGGAGTATCTTCCAAGGTTCATCCTTCCACTGTAAATCATGATTTTCTAAAGGAAATATCATTTCCTTTTTTATTACTTTCTCGTAACTCTTGATATCATCAGAGTTTTCAACTGCCACATTTGCATAGGTATCACTATGCGTGGTTCTTTGTGAGGCTAGATAGACCTGCATTTGCTCGTATAACGGGCTGTTTTTCGGAATATCTTCCAAATTAATAGTGCTTGAGGATGATTCTCCTCTTTCTTGAGAAATCTTCTCATTTATGAATATCTTTCCTCCTCTTTGTATTACAGGGTATGGTGGAGTGTAAGATCCTCGTCCTCCTCGGCCTCTATAATGGCCGTAGTTTCCACGTCCTTTTCCTCTATCAGAGGAATTCTTCGACGGCCATTGATGGCTCATCCTGCAACTGAAAGAAGATATCTCGTTATTCATTTTGTAAATATTCTCTGGATAAAAAATCAAGAAGGGAATTATCAACGCCCTTTTTATAATCGATTTCAAAGTCAAATGGAGCTAACTGTGCTTGCCATCTTGCGAATATAATTTTTGAGGCATCATGTTTAAAATCTTTATTAAACATAAATTTTACTGCATGTGCATCTGTCCTTATTAAGAAATTTTGGTTATATAAATCATCCTGAAATTTTAAAACACACTTAACAATAGTAAGCATTTCATGGGCCACAGTAGCATACTTTTTCTGGGCCTCGGTCATTTACCTGAGTAGTATCTTATCAGATACTCTTTCTTGTCATGAGGATTAATCTGTTTTAAAATACCCCCAAATCCAATATTAGAAGCATTTGTTTCTATAATCTTTTTCCATAAAGGATTAGCTAAAGCTAAACATGGAAGGGTAGCGACTTTCTTCTTCACCTGTTTAACAATCTCAGTAGTACTATCAGTCCAAGGAGATTTGTAATCCTTTTTTAGCCTATCATATAAAGGAGCAATATCTCGAGACATATTTTTATAAAAAGGAGATATATAATTTAAGCTACCAAGAAATCTCTGTAGCTGAGTCCTATCAGTAATTACATCGGGAAATTTTGATGCAGAATCTATAGCCCGTTGAATAGGCGTGATTTTACCTTGACAAATATGATGACCTAGAAAACGAATATTAGTCTGAAATAAGCTCATTTTTGGTTTTGATATAACTAAACCGTTTTGAATGAAAATTTTCTTTAAAATGTCTAAATGCTTATAATGCAATTCCAGAGTTTTTGAATAAATAAGAATATCGTCTATATAAACAATAATAAAATCCATATATGAATTAAAAATATCATTCATGATTTTTTGAAATTCTGAAGGGGCGTTTTTCAAACCAAAAGGCATCACATTCCACTCATATTGCCCAAAGGGAACATTAAAACCAATTTTATAAGTATGTTGTTTAAATAACTGAATTTGCCAATAACCTGATTTTAAATCAAATTTTGAAAATATATTGGCATCATATAACCTAGAAAGTAAATCCTTCTTATTAGGAATCGGGTATCTGATCCATTATAAAACCTTGTTTAAAGGCTTATAATTAATAACTAATATAAAAAGCAGTACACGACCAAGGTGATCGAGAAGGTTTTATTAAACCTTTCTGTAATAAACTGTTAATTTCTTTTTTGCAGAACTCCACTAATTCAGAGTTCATTTGACAAGGTCTTGATTTCGTTGGAATATTTTCCTCAGAAAAAGAGTCTTCATATGGAAGTGAGACCACATGCTTTTTCCTATCCCAGAAAGCACTCGGGTGGTCAGCACATATAGAAATAGCAAATTGTTTAGAGATTAATTTAATCTTTTCCTGAACTTTAGCTGAATTCAATGTATCAGTTATTGACATGCTGCAAATTTCATACTGCAAGTATTTCATATGACTATGCTTCATATTAATCAAAGCATTAATATTACGCGTAACCGGATCAGTAACAAAATTGAAAGATATTTTTCTATTGTTATAAATAGCATCAAATCATTTTTCATCTACCTTAGTAAATGGGTAAATATCCTTTATAAAGGGCGTTCCTAGTATAATTGGAGGGTATAATTGATCCTTAACTAGTATGAAGAAATGAGGAATACAAACTTTTTGCTGATAAACATAAGCATCAGGTAGTTTGTATTCTATCTTCATCTTATCACCAGATGTAGACTTGACATTATGAGAAGTTTTATGATAATATCGGGTTGGAATTAATCCTTCTTGAAAATAAGAAATATCTGCACCGCTATCTATCAAAACAGTTTCGGTAACAGAAAAGTCATTATTAATCAAAATAGTACATTTTACATACCATTTGTGAGCAGTAACTATTTGCATCATTCCAAGAAATATATCATGTTTGGGATTTGAGACAATCTGTTCAGAAAATTCAGAAATTTCTTCAAAATCATTTTCAGGTATAAAAATTCCCTTTTTCTTCTTATCAACAGGCAATTCATTTGAAGAAGAGTTTTCTATCTGAGTAACTCGGTGATCTAAAATTATTTGATTTTGTTTTAGAGATTTAATCTCATTTTTTAATTTTTCTACTTCAATTTTCAAATCATCCATTGAAGAATTATAACCAGAAATCTTTGGCTCGTTCTTTTCTAAAAGTCTTCTTTGAACTTCTGCAAAAGAATAAGGAGCTTCATCGAGTATATCACGCTTTCTTTGAAGTGACTTATCTGCCGAATTTGAAGAGGTGGAAGCCATATTAATAATCTTTTCTCGAAGATTATTATCAGTAACTTCTTTTAACAATTCCAAAATATTATCAGAAGTAATAGGTTTAATATCAAAATCTTGAAATTTGGATTGCAGTTTATAAAAATCTATAGTATCACAAGAACAATTATTCTGATCACAATTATCACAGTTATCAGTTTCGGAATTATCACTATCAAGCAAATTTAAAGAGTCCTCAGAGACTTGGTTATCGGAAGAACTACTGTCATATTCTTTTCCCGAGGTTTCATCCATAACCTTAAGAATCTGGTCTCTAGATTTACCGTCTAGTTCTAATATTAAAGCTTTCAGCTTTTCCTTTTTGCAATTTAGAGCTATATGACCAGATTTACCACATTTGTAGCACAAAATATTTTTTAAATCTCTCTTCGATCTATTCTTAACAAACCGATTTTCTTTGCGAAACTTCTTTCGCTTTTCTCGCTCATCTTTTGTCCTATAATGATATTTCTTACCCTTTCTAAGGTAAGCTTTTTCTACAGTATCACGACGTTTTTTCCTATGAGGAGAATAAATTTCTCCCATACCGAATTGTTAGCAAAAATCTCCTAACTGGGTTCTCTCAGTTAGTCTCCGCTTCTTAATCTGCTGATTCAGTTTCAACTTGTTGCAAAGGTTAAGACCTTCTTGTGTACAAACTCCTATCAATTTGCCATAAGTATAGGTATTATAGGTTATTTATGTGGTATTACCTCTAAGAGTCTTTTTCACTCTTTCTGCAAATAAATATGGCAAACCATCTATAAACTTTGCCTTCCAATGGTCAGCATTACTTTCGGGTAAATCCATAACCCTACTAAGAAAAGTGTCTTTATACCACCTAAATTCACCTAAGTATTTGCACTTAAGGCTATTTAGCATAGTACGAATATTTTCGTACATATTGGTAAATCTACCACTAAAGTGTTCTATAATGGTTAAAACTATGGTATAAACAGCGTCTGACCTATTTGGTAATAGAGGTCGTCCTATATTATCAAATCCAGGTTCTGTTGTAGTAGCTTCTATAATAGCAGTTTTATCAGCTATTGATAGGAAATTGTCCCACCATCCTCTTATCTGACCAGTAAATCCTGCAATTATCATTCTGCATATAATCGTATCGGTATTCCTTTCACAAGTGGCTTTGCAGATAGTGGAATACATCATCATCCTATGAACTAAGATTCTAATGTGCCTATTAGTTAGTCCATCTAAGTTCCACTCATAAATGGCATCCCTGCTATAACTGGTGTTGGTCTGGTTCCAGTCCCTTTCTTCCACTAATACATCTTGTGGAGTTGGTCTAGGATAATAATAAGTATTTATTAGAGGTTTATTAGCATATCTGCTACCTATTTTCCTAAGCTTATTAAGTTCGGACCACATAACTTCCTTATGGTCTTTAGAAGGATCTAAGATATTCTCAGAAAATTCGGAGGCCATTTCTAAATGTTTTAAATCTAAACTAGCTAGCTTATCAGTCACTAGTTTTTCTAAGTCTGCTTTGGATTTAAGGTGAAAACCTTCTATTTCTACAGGTCGCTGCATAGGCGCGTCTATCACTGTTTTGCTCGAAGAAGCAGTAGAATCTGGTGTAACCTTTGTAGACCTTACTATCATTGAGGTTTCCTTTGGAGTACTAATTTTTTTAACTAAGTCAATTGATTCTCCTATCTTATAATCTAGTGAACTAATATGCTCACCTAAAACTTTCACGTATAAAGACATATAATTGTTTTGAGAAATTAATAAATTAATTTCTCTGGTGCTAATCGTTGCCACGTCATTATTAACGAATTTTTGAAAAGCGGTAAATGTTAAGCCCGTATTATTTGGCAATACAAAGGACGCTTGTGGTGGGTAAGTACCCTTTACTAGTTGTCCACTGCTTTCTTTGTAAGTTCTTTCAAGGACTTTAACATATAATGACACATAAATGATTATAAACCAAGGAACAAAGTACATAACTTTGTTATGCAAAGAACAAATTTCATAAAAGGAATATTTTCCAAGAATTTTATGAAATTTGTTCTTTGCATAACAAAGTTATGGGGTAGTTCTTCTCATGGGGCTTCAACTGACGAGAAGCATAAGCAATAACTCTACCCTCCTACATCAATACACAACTAATCCCAACTCTCGAAGCATCACAATACGCGGTATATGAACCTGAAGCTGATGGCAAAACCAATACTGGAGCTGTGGTCAAGGCTGTCTTGAGCTTCTAAAAGCTCTCCTCACACTCGTCCGACCATACAAATGGAGCACCCTTTTGAGTCAATTTGGTCAAGGGCGATGCAATAGATGAGAATCCCTGAACAAACCGGCGATAATAACCTGCCAACCTAAGAAAGCTACGAATCTCTGTGGCTGAGGATGGTCTAGGCCAACTCTGAACCGCCTCTATCTTCTTTGGATCAACCTGTATACCCTCGCTGGACACTACGTGCCCCAACAAATCCACTGAACCGAACCAAAACTCACACTTAGAGAATTTTGCATAAAGCTTCTCCCCCCTCAATCTCTGCAATACAACTCGTAAATGTTCCGCGTGCTCCTCCTGACTACGCGAGTACACCAGAATATCATCAATGAATATAATAACGAACGAATCTAGATAAGGCTGAAATACACTGTTCATCAAATGCATGAACGCTGCTGGGGCATTGGTTAGCCCGAAAGACATAACAAGAAACTCATAGTGACCATATCTAATCCTGAAAGCAGTTTTAAGAATATCTGAATCCCTGATCTTTAACTGGTGATAACCCGAACGGAGATCAATCTTGGAGAACACTCGCGCTCCCTGAAGCTGGTCAAATAAATCATCAATGCGAGGCAAAGGATACTTGTTCTTAATTGTTACCTTGTTCAATTGCCTATAACGATGCACATTCTCATAGTGCAGTCTTCTTCTTCACAAATAGAACCGGCGTACCCCAAGGTGACACAATAGGCCGAATGAACCCCTTATCTAGGAGTTCCTGAAGCTGCTCCTTCAATTCTTTCAAGTTTGCTGGTGCCATACAATACGGCAGAATAGAAATGGGCTGAGTGCTCGGCACCAGGTCAATAAAAAAATCAATATCCCTGTCCGGTGGCATGCCCGACCAGGTCTGCAGGAAATATATCGGGAAAAGAATCAATGCTAGGAGTCTCAGTTCCAACATCCCTCACAAATGCTAGATATGACAGGCAACCCCTCCCAACCATACGCTGGGCCTTCAAGAATAATATCACTCTACTAGGAAATTAATTAGTCACACCATGCCACTCGATCCGCGGTACACCCGGCATAGCCAAAGTGACTGTCTTAGTATGACAGTCTAGAATAGCACAACACGGAGATAACAATTCCATGCCCAAAATGATATCAAAATCCACCATGCTCAATGGCAATAGGTCCACTCGTGTCTTCAGACCCCCAATCGTCACCACACATGACCAGTACACACGGTCTACAACAACAGTATCGCTCACCGGGGTAGACACATGAACAGGTAAAGCAAGAAACTCCTGGGGCGTACCCAAATAATGAGCAAAATATGAGGACACATAAGAATAGGTGGACCCGGGATCAAATAATATAGAGGCATCTTTGTGGCAGACTGAAACAATACCTGTAATGACAGCATCTGAAGCAATGACATCTGTCCTGCCTGGAATAGCATAGAGACGAGCTTGGCCACCGCTGATCGACCTCCCCCTCTAGGGCGTCTCCTGGCTGCTTGACCTCTACCCCTAGCTGGCTGGGCGGGTGGTAAAGTAACTGGAGCAGAAGTCGAGGGCTGACCCCTCTGCTGAGACGAACTAGCACCATGATAAGGACACTGCCTCCACATGTGGCCCATCTCGCCACACTCATAATAGCTCCCTGGTGCTGGATAAGAGGACTGAAGGGAACCCCTCGCACCCAAGTGTCTAGCAGATGCACTCGGCATAGAAGAACCCTGGGCTGACGGAGCACGAGCTGAACTCTGAGCTGGAAGGGCGCTGAGTGATGACTGGCCCTACTGCGACCCATGATAACCACGACCTGAAGATTCCCCACGATACTCTGGATGGGCTGATTGAGCAGGCCTGAAAGAACGACCTCTACCATGCTGAAACCGGCCCCTCGAAGGAGTACCACTATAACTGCCCGATCCTCGAGGCCTCTTGGCCTCCCTCTCCTCTCGCTCCTGACAACGAATCATCTCAATCTCGCGAGCGATATCAACCACCTCCTCGAACGTAGCACCCAACACTCTCTCTCTGGTCATAAGAATACGGAGATAATAGTTAAGGCCATCAACAAATCTCCTGATCCTCTCACGATCTGTCGGAACCATCCAGACGGCATGACGAGCCAACTCAGAAAACCTCGACTCATACTGTGACACAGTCATATCCCCTTGTCGCAACCACTCGAACTGTCTACGCAGCTCCTCTCTGTGGGACAACGGCACATACTTCTCCAAGAAAAGAGCGGAGAACTGCTGCCAAGTAAGGGGCGCTGCACCAACCTGCCTACGCCTCTCATACACCTCCCACCAAGTGAAGGCAGCTCCAGAAAACTGAAAGGTGGAAAATGCCACACCACTAGACTCAAGAATCCCTGCTGTACGGAGCATCCGCTAACACTTATCAAGAAAACCCAGGGCATCCTCGCCCTCAGCACCACTGAATGACTGGGGCACGAGTCTACCAAACCTCTCAAGACGACGATGCTCATCATCCGGCATAACTGGTACCATGAACTCCTGGGCTGGTGCAACCGGCTGGGCTGGAGGGGCCCCCAGCGTCTGAAGTCCCTGCACTACCTGCTCAGGTGTGCGAGCAGCAGGGGTCTGATTGCCTCCCCTTGCCTGTGAAGTAGCTGCTGCTGTGGTGGCTGAAACTGCCTGAGCCAGGCCAGTGCAAACGGATAAGATCTGAGCCAAGGCCTCCTGAAGACCGGGAATCACGATGGGCATAGCTGGTGCCTGAACTGGTGCTGCTGGAGCTTGATCCTGAGGTGGGGCAGCTGGTGGATCAACAGGTGCTGCCCTCGCTGCTCTGCCTCTGCCACGACCACGACCACGACTGCGTCCACCGCCTCTGGTGGCCTCAGTGGGTGGCACTGGTGTTCGTCCACCTCGTCCAGTAGCTCGCGTCCTCACCATCTGTGAGAGAATAGGATAACAGAAGTTTAGTGCTCGGATCAACAAGTTCGCACGACAAGAATTTCAAGAATATGAAGTTTTTCCTAAATGGTTCTGTATCCTCTCGAGGATGAATACAAACGTTTCTGTACCGATCTGCGAGACTCTACTAAACCCGGTCCTGACTCGTGAGACCTATGTAACCTAGGCTCTGATACCAACTTGTCACGACCCTAACCCCGAACCCGGTCGTGATGGCGCCTCTCGTGAAGACAAGGCTAGCCAATTTAACCAAAATTTCATTTTAAGCAGTTATTTAACATGAAAACAATATAAGCATGATTTAATAGCAATAATTCGCGAAAATATAGTTAACCATAATAGAAACCATCCCGACACAGTGATGTGCCGGGAAATTTCGGCACATATTGATACTATTTGATTAGAAATTGCTTGTTCCACTTGCTAATTATCATGATATTTACTTAGTTTTCGTGTAATTTCAGTACATGGATGAAAGAAACCCAAAAGCGTGAAAAGCAGTCCAAAAGCCGTTCAAAGGCAAGAAAAGAGATCAACAATACAGCAGAAGCAATTCTGCGACCGCAAAGTGGATATGCGAGTCGCAGAATTGGAAATTTGATCGCAAAGTCGGGCAAAACTTCAAGCCGAAGTTAAAGGAAGAATGTTGTCTACAATGCGACCGCAGAATGGAAATGCTAATCGCATTCTCATCGCAGACACGGACAGAGTTTGAGGTGGAAAATAGAAGGGAATCGCGATTGCATTCTGCGATTGCAGAATCATTCTGCGGACCGCATCCTGAAGTGCGATAGGAAGGAGAAGCCCTGGTGAAGTCTGCGACACAAGATGACGATTCTGCGGACTGCATTCCTATTATGCGACAGGAATGCGATCGCAGACGGAAAAGTCGGCCAGAAGTTATTTCAGTTCGCCTCGGTTTTTGGGCCTCTATAAATAGCCTCTCTAGGGTTATGTGCAAGGAGACTTGTCAGATTTAAGAGTGCAAAATAGTGCTTTTGGTTAATTTCAAATTGGGAGAGATTTTTGGGTGATCAAAACTTGGAAATCCATATTGTTGTAAGATGAAATCAACTTTTATTAATTGTTCTTTAGTTTTTAATATGTGTAGCTAAATTTTAATACTGAGGTTGTGAACCCTAGATGGGTGGAATGTTATTGAATAATTGATATTGCTTCCAATTTCGAAAGAATCTTGATGGTTATTTATTTCT